>CAUYLG010003569.1:0-42961 GCA_963573385.1 Cacajao melanocephalus
CAACATGGTGAAACCCTGTCTCTACCAAAAAATATAAAAAACTATCCAAGTGATAGCATGTTCCTGTAATCCCAACTTCTCAGGAGGCTGAGGCAGAAGAATTGCTTGAACCCGGGAGGCGGAGGTTGCAGTGAGCCAAGATCATGCCATTGTACTCCAGTGTGGGCAACAGAGCGAGACTCCATCTCAAAAAAAAAAAAAGATTCAATATTTAAAATAGAGGCTTCTTAGGGCCAGGCACTGTGGCTCACGCCTGTAATCTCAGCACTTTGGGAGGCTGAGGTGGGTGGATCACCTGAGGTCAGGAGTTTGAGACCAGCCTGACCAATATGGAGACACCCCTTCTCAACTAAAAAATACAAAATTAGCCAGGCATGGTGGCACATGCCTGTAATCCCAGCTACTCAGGAGGCTGAGTCAAGAGAATCGATAGAACCCGGGAGGTGGAAGTTGCGGTGAGCTGAGATTGTGCCATTGCCCTCCAGCCTGGGCAACGGGAGCAAAACTCCACCTCAAAAAAAAAAATTAAATAAATAAATAAATAAAAATAAAATAGAGGCTTCTCATTTCCTGTTACATCTAGCTTTCATCTATGCCCCCAGGTAAAACTGCCTTGCATTTGAGCAATCATTTATCATCACTGTAATGATTCAGATGTGTAACTTGGGGTAAGGCCAGAATAAAATTAAATGGGAGATCTGTTATAGATTGCACTGTGTCCCCCTACAAGACATGTTGAAGTGCTAACCAATAGGGGATGTTTGAGTTACATCAGTTTCTCCATCGCAGTACTACCGACACTTTGGACTACATGCTTCCATGTTGTGAGTGCTGTCCTGGGCATTATAGGATGGTGTGCGTGTCCCTGACCTCTACATACTAGACCTAGTAGCACCATGACCACCCCCAATCAATCACGGCAACCAAAAATGTCTTCAGATATTGCTAAATGCCCCCAATGGGAAAATTGCCCCCAGCTGAGATCGAATAATTTTCACAATCCATCAAGAGGCTGACATTTCATGTGTGTTTTAAGATGAAGTTTCTTGGCTATGAACAGTAATCATGAGAAGCTGGCTTAGCTGAGACAAAGTAAAGTCATTACTGTGGGTTGGATGGTGTCCCCCTAAAAGGGTAGGTTGAAGTCTTAACCCCTGGCCTCTGTGAATACCGCCTTATTTGGAAATAAAGTTATTGATGATGTGATCAAGTTGAGGTCACACTAGAGTCATGCAGACCCTTAATCCAATAAAACCAATGGATGTCCTTACACGAAGGGAAGAGACAGAGGTAGACATGACCAGAGGAAAGGCGGCCTGTGAAGATGGAGGCAGAGACTGGAGCAACAAAGCTGCAAGCCAAGGAGCGCCAGGGACTGGCAGCAGCCCTAGCAGCTGGCAGACACCCCTGGGCAGACCCTTCCCCAGAGCCTGCAGAGGGCACTCAGCCCTGCCAGCACCCTGAGTTTAGACTTCTCACAGCAAGAAGTACCCGACAAGAAATTTCTGTTGTTTTAACGCACCCAAGTTGGTGGTAATGTGTTACAGCAGCCATGGGAAATGAATCCAAGTTCCGGGAAGAAGCTGCCCTGCCCTGAAACAGCTCACTTGGGGGCTGACGCACAGGAGGGCACGATGGCTCATGCCTGTAATCCCAGCACTTCGCGAGGCCGAGGCGGGCAGATCACAAGGTCAGGTATTCGAGACCAGCCTGGCCAACATGGCAAAACCCTGTCTCTACTAAAAATACAAAAACTAGCTGGGCGTGGTGGTGGGCACCTGTAATCCCGGCTACTCAGGAGGCTGAGGCAGGAGAATCGCTTGAACCTGGGAGCCGGAGGTTGCAGTGAGATGAGATTGCGCCATTGCACTCCCGTCTGGGAGACAAGAGCAAGGCTCCACCTCAAAAAAAAAAAAAAAAAAAAAGAAAAAAGAAAAAGAAAAAATTCCCAGGTTAGTCACCCCAGGTGGTGATGGCACAAGCCCGGTGAGGCCCAGCGATGCTCAGCCAAGATGAGCGGTTCCTGCACGGACAGGTTCCGTGCCCTGTGATGAGTCGTAATGAGAGTGTGGTGGTGAATACGAAGATTCTGCACCCCTTTCCCGTATAAATTGGTAATTCATACACAAATAAACACGCCTATAAAATACACATGGATGCACCTATCCAAGATGAAAGCACAGCAATCTAATACTGACATATTAGCAGAGGCGCTTCAGAGGACCATCAAAACATGACTGTAGGAGACCAGAATAGGCTGCCCTAAAATCTGTCTTTTTGGCATAAGAATTATTTTGAGCTGATTATTTTGAGAAACTGCTGACAAAGGAGAAGCTCTGAAAACAGAGTAGAAGTTACTCTTTTGTACGGGAAATTTATACCTGTAATGGAAATCCCTATTTGCAAGGGTGTTCCCCTCTCAGTACCAAGAGGAGAAATAGCTGTTAATGATCAGAAGACTCTCATCAATGGAGAAGGCACAGGTTTAAATCTGTATGGCAAACCTGACCTGTTACCTGTGCTTTTCCCGCTTCATCCTCACAACTTCCTCTTTACTCTTCCTTCTTTTTTTTCCTTTCTTTTTTTTTTTTTTTAAGACGGAGTTTTGCTCTTGTTGCCCAGGCTGGAGTGCAATGGCACGATCTTGGCTCACTGCAACCTCTGTCTCCCAGGTTCAAGTGATTCTCCTGCCTCAGCCTCCTGAGTAGCTGGGATTATAGGCATGCGCCACCACGCCCGGCTAATTTTGCATTTTTAGTAGGGACAGGTGTTTCTCCATGTTGGTCAAACTGGTCTTGAACTCTCGACTTCAGACGATCCACCCGCCTCGGCCTCTCAAAGTGCTGGGATTACAGACATAAGCCACTATGCGCATCCTACACCCTTCTCACTTTGTTTCAGCTGAAGTTGGTATTTCAGCCTGAACTCTAAGCCACCTCTTTGAGAGTTACTCCTGTCTCCAAGTATCTCCCTGGGCATGTGAGACATACATGTTAGTAAGCTTCTGCTTACTTTTCTCGTGTTAATCTGCCTTTTAATATAGGAGTCCATCCCAGCTAAGACTCAGAAGGGCAGAGAGAAAATTATTTTTTTCCTCTCCCACAGAGCAAATGTGTGGCATTTCTCTGTCTACATGAGAACTGTTTTTCAAAGAGGTCTTGTGAGGCTGTGTACCTAGTTTGTTGATTGTTCAGAGTGACCCTGAAGATCCCTCCTTCTGAAATTGCCTTTAGAAGCAGTTTGGGAAATTTTCAAGAAGCTTGGACATACTCCTCACATAACATTCCGCAGCTTGCCCAGCTACTGCATTCCTGAGACTCAGCTTCACATGAGTTGCAACAACTTAAAAATACAATCTCCCAAGAGGGATGAATGTGACCCTCATGTGTGCCAAGACGTGTGTGTCTCAATCACTGAAAGTGCCAGGTGCAGTGGTTCACGCCTGTAATCCTAGCATTTTGGGAGGCTGAGGTGGGCAGATCACTTGAGGCCAAGAGTTCGAGACCAGCCTGGGCAACATGGCAAAACCCCCCATTACTACTAAAACTACAAAAATTAGCCAAGCACAATGGCACACACCTGTAATCCCAGCTACAAGTGAGGCTGAGGTATGAGAATCACTTGAACCTGGTAAACGGAGGTTGCAGTGAGCCGAGATCGCATAACTGCACTCCAGCCTGGGCAACACAGCAAGACTCTGTCTCAAAAAAAAAAAAAAAAAACAGAAGAGTCCTAAAAGTGTTCACACCTTCTCACCAAATACACCAGCTAGGGAATATTATGGGTCTATGCACGATACCCTAATGTTATGGGTACTGATGTAGCAGAGGATTATTTATATCAGAAAAAAAAAATGGAAATGATGAATTCCCTCAAAATGGGGACTGGTTAAGTAACTTTTGGTATATTCACGTGATGGAATACTCCTAAGACACTAAAACTTAAGTTTTAGAAAAAGATTTTAAAACATGGACCGCATAATCCCAATTAGATTATAGCAAACACTGAAAGGATAGACATTCAACATTAGGGGGGATTCTAATGTCCCTCTTTTGGGCTTTTTGTATTTTTCTTTTCTTTTCTTTTTTCGCAATGAATATATATTCTTTTGTAATTAGAAAATAGGTTTATTGAGATATATAAAAATTTACCCTATTTTAAAGGCACAGTTCTATAGATTTGGCAAATGAATTGTGATGTCACCACCATCACAACCAAGATATAGAATATTTTATTGACCTAAAGAAAGAAATTGAGGAAAAATTAATGCAGAGTTTATCTGGGCCAAGGTTGAGGACTGCAGCCCAGGACACACTAAGAAGGGCCCCAGAACCCAGGAGAGGCTGGAGTTTTGTTGTTGTTTTCATCTTAAAAAAAGGATGAATCGGGAGAGGGGGCAATTACCAAAGTTGTCTGTCAAAAATTCTCATTGGTTTACAGAAATAACATTGATTAGTGATTGGCTACGCATTGTTGCACTATAGGGCATGTCCAGCATATGGCATTGTTGGGTTAGCTGATGGCTACTTGGCATCAGTCAGTCTCGATAGAGCGCACATAGCAGGCAGTTTCGAAATGATTCCTTAGCTCAAGCGGGGCATGAGACGGGGTTGCTGTCACATTTCAATGTCTCTCTGGACCTGGCAATTTAAAGGGGCTCATGTTCCTCAGATGAAAAGTTTCTTTTCTTTCTCAGTTTCTATCACCCCAAAAAGTCCCCTGTGCCCCTTCATAGTCATCCCACTACTACGCCTTGCCAGGCCCTAGCAACCACTGCTCTCTATTATCTGTTACTATCACTTTGCCTTTTCTTTCCTTTTTTTTTTTTTTTTTTTTTTTTTTTTTTTTTTTTTGAGAAGGAGTTTTGTTCTTGTCGCTCAGGCTGGAGTGCAATGGCGCGATCTCGGCTCACTGTAACCTCCACCTCCTGGGTTCAAGCGATTCTCCTCCCTCAGCCTCCCAAGTAGCTGGGATTACAGGCATGCACCATGATGCCTGGCTAATTTTGTATTTTTAGTAGAGATGGGGTTTCTCCATGTTGGTCAGGCTGGTCTCGAACTCCCGACCTCAGGTGATCTGCCTGCCTTGGCCTCCCAAAGTGATGGGATTATAGGCGTGAGCCACCAAAACCAGCCTGCTTTGCCTTTTCTAGAATGGCATATAAATGGAGTTGCATAGAACATAGTCTTTTGGCTGGGCTTTTGATCTCTTAGCCTATTTTCAGTATCTGTCCATTGACTTCCAGACTTCATATGAGACAGTCAAATAGCATGAATGCTTAATTGGGTGAGCCCTGCCAGTTGGGGTTTCCATTCCTTGCAGTTGGTAGTACTCTGAGCTGATATAATAATGGACATTGCCTTTGAAATTCTACTCGTTCCTCAAGACCCTCCTTAACACTACTCCTCCAAGGAGCCTCCTAGGATAGTTCTGCCCCAAGCAATTATGATTCCTCTCTTTGCATCCTTGTGGCATATTAGGGCTCTAATAGGGCATTCATAGTCTCCTTTGTAATACAGTTAATTGTGTCTTGGTTTAATCTGTCCCAATATTTCCAACCAATTACATGTCAATTAGGCTTCTTAAGGCCAACAGCTATCATATTCCTGCAAGTGCCTCACTGCCTATGTACACAATTAGTGCTGGTCTGATTCCCATTTCCATCACTTTCCCTGCTTGTTGCCCCCTCTGCCCTGGTCATTCTGGCCTCCTCACTGTCCTGCACACGGGCCAGGCTCACTGTCACCCCTGTGTCCTCCAGGATAGTGCAGACCAGTGTTTGCAGGCCTCACAGACAGCATTGTTTGTAATGGGGAGGAATGCTAGGTGTCTGAGTCTGTGGAGGTTCCCTACCCGGCACATTACAGGGATGGCAGGATCCAAACATACTTCCTGGGAGAGGCAGCCAAGAACCCTTACATAAATCCTAATCTCTGCCCATGGCCTCTCCAGACTTTGTTTTTGGTCTCTCAAAAACTGACCTCTTGGCCAGGCGTGGTGGCTCATGCCTGTAATCCCGGCACTTTGGGAGGCCAAGGCGGGCGGATCACTTGAGGTCGGGAGTTCGAGACCAGCCTGACCAACATGGAGAAACCCTGTCTCTACTAAAAATACAAAATTAGCCAGGTGTGGTGGCTGATGCCTATAATCTCAGCAACTCGGGAGGCTGAGGCAGGAGAATCACTTGAACCTGGGAGGCGGAGGTTGCGGTGAGTAGAGATCACGACATTGCACTCCAGCCTGGACAACAAGAGCAAAACTCCATCTCAAAAAATAAAGAAATAAAAAAAACTGACCTCTTTGAGAAAACAAACAATTCGACTCTGCAGGGTGTAGCTACATATTTAAAAGGGGGTACTAAGTTGTCACCTCCAGTAAAACATCTTGTTATTTTGCTGCAGGACCTCTCAGAACTGATGGAATGGTTGTGTGGTTTGTGGATCTCTAGCAGATGATACAGTGCCCAGCAGTTCCCACATGTATTTAACTGCAGACTGCCCTATTTTTAAAAACTTATTTTTTAAATTATAGAAAGTAATTATAGACTTAGGGGAAGATGCAAAAATAGTGCAGAGAGGTCCTGTGTGTGCGCCCCATTTCTATATTTTGTTGTAGCCATGTATAGGAGGCTCAGATTTTCAGAAGCTGCCTTCAAAAATTATGTGCTACTTTTTACTAAGATCCCCTGCTTTAACAAAGACAGAGAGAGTCCATTCATTCCTTCCAGAGATCTGAGAGGTCTTCACATTTAAGGATGGAGTGCATTTGTGTGTGAGCAGTGCACATGTGTGTGTGCAGCTTTCACGTGTAGCTTCTATATTCCAAGGGCCAGATCTACAATATACTTTTAAAACTTGTTAGCAGCAGCCACAGGCAAATTAAAATCCAAACAAAATACTGTATTTCAGAGGAGAGTGGATGTTGAACAGCTTATTCCTTCCAGATATCTTGTTATTGACACTGGCAATCATAAACAGGTAAGCAAGCTCTGCTTACAGAGATACCAAGAAGTAAGAGGTCGGAAATGAGAAAAATCAGCTGGCCATGGCATTCTGCTCTCTAATGCTGCCCTAAGATTGCCACTTGCTCAAAGGATAATTTTTACCCAAGGAAGGCTAAAATGATGGCAATCGTGACCCCTGACTTTGGGAACTCCTCACTTGCATTTGAATTTCATCACAGATATTCTGGCGGGTTCTTTTTGAGAAGGAGTTTCGCTGTTTGTTGCCCAGGCTGGAGTGCAGTGGCGTGATCCTCCCGGTGTTATATGTAAAATATCCATGCTGCAAAAGAAATAGCATTCAAAGATAAATCCTCTCAGCAAGGCAATTTACTTCTATAGAAGGATGCGGCTCATGTGTGGAACAATGGCAGCTGCCCCTTGGACAAGAGGGGAAGGGGTACTTATGCCTGATGGGGGTCGTCCCTACTGCTGTGTCATTCCCCTATTGGCTGGGGTTAGACTGTACGAGATAGACTAATCCTGATTGGCTATTTTAAAGAGAGCAGGGGTCTGAGTTGGAGTGGCAGGGTGAGTGTTTTCGCAGGAAGGACAGTTATGGGCAGGTCAGAGCAGGTAGCCAGGGGAGACCGAGGACAAAGAAGGTGACCGGAGCAGGTGACAGAGATAAATCAGGATGGAACCAGGGGCCAGGGGAACAGATGTGAACTACTGATTAGAACTGGTGGAGAAGGTTGTTTACTGGAATTACAAGGAAGTTAAACTTTAAAATAGAGAATTAAAGAATAAGAGAGCTGAACATACTGACATACTGATTCTTTGAAGAGAAACTTGGGGTTCACTATAACACCAGGTTCAAGTGATCTCCTGTCTCAGCCTCCTGAGTAGCTGGGATTACAGGCACCCACCACAACGCCTGGCTAATTTTTGTATTAGTAGAGATGGAGTTTCACCATGTTGGCCAGGCTGGTCTCAAACTCCTGACTTCAGGTGATTCACCCGCCTCGGCCTCCCAAAATGCTGAGATTACAGGCGTGAGCCACCACACCCAGTCTATTCTGGCTTTTAAGTTGTGCTTCTTTTCCCTCTTCCTCTGCAGCCACCACCTGTCTCCCTAAATAAATCCAATTGCATCAGCTGTGGCCTTGTTCCGGGAATCTGCCATACCCTGCCCGGCCTTTGCATGAGCGGTACCTGCTGCCTGGTGTGCCCTTCCCACCTCTGTCTGCAGAAACCCTGTCCAGTGCCCCCCACTGGAAATAACCACTCCCTCTCCTGGGCTTTCTTGGCCACATTTTTATTTGTCAGGATTTTTCTGCAAGGGCCAGAAACGCCAAATAAATTTATGCAAATATGGGCACTTTATGGGCTTGAAGCCAAACTGTGGGAAGAGCAGGGATGCCAGGAAGCAGGGATCAAACATCATTCACCAAGGAGCCCGGGGGCAGGAAGGAGGCGTCAGAGTGGGGCCTGGATAGGGAAGTGTTCTGCGTTTGGCTGCAGCTTCCATTCAAATCACTTAGTGGGGGCAGGGCCAAGGAGGCAGGAGGAGGGTGTTGGCACTATTGACAGACATGGGAAGATGTGATGGGAAGACAGAGGGCTAGCTGTCAGGATGGTTCCACGTCTGCTAAAAACAGATCACATTTGACTTCTTGGGATGCGCATGGACGCTCCATCCTCTCTCGCTGGTTTATGAGCTCTTTAAAGGACAGTGCCTGGTCTTGCTGGTATTTCTGCCACCCCAGGGCAGGGCATGGGCACAGCAGTGCCTACACCCAGAGGGCCTCCATCATGTTTGTTTGGGTCAAATAGTCATTAATAAGGTTGTTTGGCACTGATGATTTCGTGAGGCATAATTCATGAAGGGTGTAACATTTGTGACCTTTGGGTGAGTTAAAGAGCAAATGGACAGTTAACAAGTCCTCAAGGTCACCTTTCCCCTAACAGACTCACTTACCTGCCTTTAGCCTAACCCATTGTTATTTCCCTAATTAAGATAAAGAAATAAAGATTTACCGTCAAGTGACCTCGTGACTGCTTTATTAAATTTTTATCCATGAAAGATTAATTATCTGATAGTGCCTTATTTTAGCTTACTACAGTCATGATAATGATGATGAAAAACACTATTACAGGTTTTAACTTACCAAGTTCAATATTGCTCTATGTTCTCTAAGTGGCTGGCCTCCCCTTGATTGCTGTGGCAGCATGAGATAAAGCAGTTGACAATATTCCAATAAACTGCTAATTAAAAAAAAGAGGTGTTCATTTTAGACTTACTGTCCGAAGACCTCTGGGGAAAAAAATTCACATTAAATAAAGGGATTTTTTGAGACACATATAAATAGTTTACCCTATGGGACACCAGGAAATGCTGGGCTGCTGTGCAGTCAGGGCCTACCAGGTGGGAAAGAAACAGCCTGAAGCAGAGGGCTCTCCCTCCGGACCCCATTCACAACGTGGATATTATCCTTGGTTCTATACTCTGCTCCCCACCCGGCAGAGTCTGCCTCCTAAAGTTCACCCCGCTCTGTCTCCTTCTCATCTTTGTTCCCTATAGCACCATAATCTGGGCTTACATTCTCTCTCCTCAGACCAGAGGCTGGAAAACTCTTTCTCTTAAGGGCCAATAAGAATTGCAGGCTTCAGGGACAAGCAGTTTCTGTCCCAGCTGCTACTTAACTGGGCTGGAGTTGAAGCAGCCACAGCAGATGTGCAAGTGGTGGGTGTGGCCACTCTCCAGCAAATCTCAGGCTGCGGCTGGGTGGTACCCTCAGGCTGTGGTTTGCTAACCCCTGGAAGCATCCCTCAGCCACGTCATCTCCAGTCATTGGCCTGGGTTCTTCTCTTCTTCGTATCCCCAGACCCTTACAAAGTGTCTTGCACCTAAGAGACATTCAATACAATTTTGTTGAAAGAATGAATAAGTTCCCTAATCTAACCGTGCATACCTATGATGTCATTGTATTACTGATCTGCCAAATATTATTTCCAATTTCATTAACTTAAGAGATTTGGGGCCTGGCTCCGTGGCTCAAGCCTGTAATCCCAGCACTTTGGGAGGCCAAGGCGGGTGGATCACGAGGTCAGGAGTTCAAGACCAGCCTGGCCAAGATGGTGAAACCCCATCTCTACTAAAAATACAAAAACAAAATTAGCTGGGCACATTGGTGGGTACCTGTAATCCCAGCTACTCAGGAGGCTGAGGCAGGAGAATCACTTGAACCCAGGAGGTGGATGTTGCAGTGAGCCGAGATTGCACCATTGCACTCTAGCCTGGGTGACACATCTATACTACATATAAAAAAAAAAAAAAAAAAAAAAAAACAGAGAGAGAGAGAGATTTGGAACTCTTTGGAGATTTACTAAGAACTAGAAATCCATTTCTCTCCTAATCACACAATGTACATATTTACTTATTGTTCTAAGCACACTTGTTTTAGAAACAGAATTCAGCATCTCTTACTGTAAGCATTTTAAAACACTTTCCTTTTGGTGAGGGTAATTGTGGTAAGTGTGATCAGATCTTAAACAAGAGGAGTTTTGTTTTTGAGCATCTCAGACATAAGAGAATGATGAAAAGGTCTGTCGTTGGCAGGAAGAATACAATATCATTAAACCTTGTGCTTGGTCAGACATATTTTGCATGCTTTTATGGTTAATCATTCTTAGAAGAAATTCCTCACCTTATTACTCCAAATCACAGCAAAAAGACTTTGTTTTAACCGTTTTACTTTTATTAGAAGGGATGCCATGGATCATACAGCTTCCCTCTGCCTAAACATCACCTTGTGTGGAGGGGTGTGTGTCCTTTGTGACTGGCACAAAGCTTGGATGTCCTACCCTGAGAGGGCACAGAGTAAGATTTGGGTGAAGTATCCACCACCATCATTAGCAGACTATTCCAGGGCACTGTGGTTTTAACAACTATTAGAGAACGACAGGGACAAAATCCCACCTAAACAGACAAGCAGAGTTTGAAGCTAGACCCCTCAGGTGTCTATGCCTATCTCGGGGGCCGGCAAGGTGTCATAGCTGGCTTTCGCCGGCTTGTAGGAGCCCACGGTGCACATCTGCTCCCAGTGACTTCACACTGGTAGCTTGAAATGAGTTCTGATGGGAGTATTTACACACTGGAAATAGGCAAACGATACAAATCAGGGCATGCTAACACTGTGGATGTTAGAACGATCAATGTTACTTGGTTCCTGCTTCCAAAGAGTCTGTATGGGACATAAAGCATGGACATAGGAGAAGACCACTAATAATGTCAACTTCTCAAAGGGACCTTGTGTACATTTCTTAACCCCTCTGCATCTCGGTTTTCTCATCCATAAAATGGGGGTAATAATCCCTACCTTGCAGAGGAGGTAGGAGGATTAAATGAAATAATGTACAGAAAGCATATAGCTTGTGTGAAGGTTGATAGTACATACTTATTAAAGGTGACTATTATTATGATGATTAACTAGCTAAAGAAGAAAGGGGTTGAGGATGAGAAGAATAGCTGATACTAAGATCGGAGGCAAGTCAGCCTATCTATGGCAGGAGTTTCAGTCTACAGACTACTGAATAGCTAAAGGGTCAGTGTCAGCCATCTAAGCCTAAATAGTATAAGAATCTTCCAGGAGGTTTGGTTCCGCTCCTGGCTCTCACATCACTTCTCCATGTGACGTGAGTCTTCACCCACAGCCTCATCTATTAAAGAAATCAAAAAAATCAGGAAAGAAACAGTTGTTGTCAAAACCCAGTCGGCTGGCCACACCCCAGGGTCTCAGGAAGAAGGCAACAATACATGGAGCCTGCAATGAAATTGGTGTTTATGGAAGCAGGAAAGAATCACATGCCTGCTGGAACTCGTTCTGAATGGGCTGACTCCACCGTGCTTTGAAAAGGAAGCTCTTACCATGGTAACTGGATCACTGTGGTCAGTCTGAGCAACCACAAAGAAGACACAGGCTGAACTCCTGTTTCCTTCCAGGAAGTAGAAAATATTGTCGCGTGTGCGTTTTTGGAGGATTCTTTTAACCATTTTGTTGAGTTTATACCTTCCTCACCATGGAAATCCAAATTAATAAAAGTAAAAATGTTCCAATTTTTTACACACTAGGACTTAGAGATGTATCTGTTCATGTACACAAAAGAAACGACAAGTGAGCGGTTTGCAAATAAAAGACTTCTTTTAGATGGTGTCACCTATAGTTGCCATTGGATGTGAGTTATCAGTGAAGATTCTTAATTGTAGCAACAGAAACCAATTTTGCTATTTTAAGCAAGATAGGAATTAATTAAAAGGACACTGAGAAGCTCAAAAACTCTCTTGGCAGAATGGACAGCCAAGCTTGGAAGTACTGCACCCAGGAAATTCCTCCCCTACCCACTCCAGATAATGCCACCACTGATGCTGCAAGGCATGCCAACACTAGTGGCACTCCTGACATTGGATGTCACCAGATTCCAGCTGCAGCAGCAGCCAGAGCCGCTGTCAGCACTGCCTTTGGAAACTGGACATAGCTCCTGGCTCCTTAACTAGCATGGAGTGTGTACCACCTCTGTTCCTATACTACAAGCTTCTGAAGCACGATTTGGCATGGGTGCATATGATTGGTGGAACTCACATAATACACCCATTCTGAACTGCATAGGAAGCTGAGAAAGTGAGCAATTGGTATTATTTTTGCTACCAGAAGTGTGCTCTGCTATTTAAGGGAGGGGATGCCATAAACATAAGAAAAGGGATTCAAATCAAGTAAGAATGTTTCTGGCTGCAAGTAATAAAATATCCAACTAGGCCGGGTGTGGCAGCTCACACCTGTAATCCCAGCACTTTGGGAGGCTGAGGTGGGCGGACCACTTGAGGTCAGGAGTTCAAGACCAACCTGGCCATCATGGTGAAACCCTGTCTCTACTAAATACAAAAATTAGCCAGGTGTGGTGGCAGGAGCCTGTAATTCCAGCTACTTGGGAGGCTGAGACAGGAGCATTGCTTAAACCTGGGAGGCGGAGGTTGCAGTGAGCTGAGGTCACACTCCTGCACTCCGGCCTGGGTGACAGAGTGAGACTCCAACTCAAAAAATAAAATAAAATAAAATAAAATAAAAATTCAACTAAAATTGACCTAAATAAGAATGACTATTTTCTCATGTAATGAGAAGTTCAAGAGTCGGTGGTTCCAAATTTGGTAAATTTAGTGACAAAGAATGTTCTTAAAGATCAAGATGCCAGCTGGTCCTCATGGCTCACACCAGTAATCCCAGCTCTTTGGGAGGCCGAGGTGGGTGGATCATGAGGTCAGGAGTTTGAGACCAGCCTGGCCAACATAGTGAAACCCCGTCTCTACTAAAAATACAAATTAGCTGGGCATGGTCGTGCACACCTGAATCCCAGCTACTTGGGAGACTAGGGTAGGAGAATTGCTTGAATCCAGGAGGCGGAGGTTGCAGTGAGCCTAGATCATGCCACTGCACTCTAACCTGGGCAACAGACTTTTGCCTTTAGGCTTAAGCCCTATGGTTAGGAGATGACGGCCATAGCTCCAGACGTTACATCCTCACACATGCAAATCCCAAGAGTGGTGTTTCTCTCTTTGCACATCTCTTTTTACCAGGGAAAATACTATCACCAAGAGTGATATCGAAAGTGTTCCCTTGTGTTTCACCGGCCAGGAATAGGCCATATAAGCTTCCTAATTGCAGAGGAGACTGGGAAATGGAATACCTGACATTTCAGCCTCCATAGTGCAAGGACAACTCTGCCAGGAAAGACCAAGAATAGATAAGCCTCCATTAGCTAGAAAACCAGTAGGGTCTGCCATTGCCACCAATTTCAGAAATGCTGGACGACTACTGGGCTGATATCATGAAGTGGGATTACCACTGGACTTCATCCCACGTGAAAAGGCTGATCTTTCAGCAGCGTGAACCAGGTGGGCTTTTTGGGAAGGATTCTGAAGCTCTGTCTGGGCTCAGCAGGAAATGGTAACGTCATTGGTTAGTGATGACTGCCACAGGTATGGGAGAAGGAAGTGTCTCCTTGTGGGCCACAATTTGCACACCCATTCTGGAGAGAGACCGGCCTGTTTTGTGAACTCCCTTTATTTCCTTGCAGAGCATTTCCATCTGCTTTCAGAGGGCCGAACGCACCAGGGGAGTTCCAGTAGGGACACCTGTGGGCCTGGAGCTTCTGTGATGCCATACCTGAACACCACCACCCTGCATCGTTCTTTTCCTGATGTCCAGGTTGTCTCCTTTGCCACACTTTTCCAGCCAAAATGATTGGCACAAATCTTTGGCCTGTGAATAAATGCTGGTGAGTACCAGCATCGGCCGGGGAGAGGATGAACTGTATTATGGGAAGGCCCAATATTTTCTTCAAACGCTCACTTCACCTGTAACAGCCTGTCTTGGTGAACTTGCCCTTATCTCACAGTTTTTGCTCCTGAGGTATAGGGATATTTGGTTGAGATCTATGTATTTCAGGGTAAGATGTAGCCGTGTCATTTGGCCCTTCTTCAAGTGCATAACCATAAAGAAACATATGAATAGTAAACACTTATTATAGCCACAACCACTGCCACCACTAATGATAAGCAACACATTCAAGTAAACTTTGCAACAGCCCTGTGAGTTAGTCAACATGGATAATAACAGTAGCTGATTTTATTGAGTGCTTACGGCCTTCCAGTCACTGCACTAGGTGTTTACATACATTCATTTAATCCTTGCCACAATACCCTGAGGGAGGTATGTTGTTTTTTCCATTTGTCAGATGAGGACATTGAAGCCTAAAGAATTTAAGGAGCTTCCCCAACATTCTATAACTTGCAGACACTAGATTCAAACACTGGTCTGTAAATTGCAGACACTAGATTCAAACACATGTCTGTCTTTACTCTGAGGTTTAAGTTTCTATTCTTCCTATCCCAACACTCTTTATTGTTATTATTTTCTTTTTTCTTTTTTTTGAGATGGAGTTTTGCTCTCGTTTCCCAGAATGGAGTGCAAAGGTGCAATCTCGGTTCCCCACAGCCTCCGCCTCCAGGGTTCAAACGATTCTCCTGCCTCAGTCTCCCAAGTAGCTGAGATTACAGGCATGCACCACCACAAAATTAGGCTGGCTAATTTTGTATTTTTAGTAGAGACGGGGTTTCTCCATGTTGGCCAGGATGGTCTCAAACTCCCAACCTGAGGTGATTGCCCACCTCGGCCTCCCAAAGTGTTGGGATTACAGATGTGAGTCACTGCGCCCGACCTTTTATTATTTTCATTTTAGCATATGATTTCCATTTGGGTAAACTGAGGAAACTGTGGTATAACAATTGGGAGTAGTCCTTCAATGACCACTCAGCTGGTAAAGGACAGAGCCACCTGAGAGCCTCCGGAGTCTTCTTATCCCACCGCCCCATGGGCTGAAGACAGATGATTGCTGCTGTAAAAAAGTAGGACTGCAGCTTTAGAGAAGTTAGGAGATTGGGGCACCATAGCTCAATTGCGTGATCCATCCAACATCTTTGCTGCCATATTCAAGCTTCCAAACGGAATGCCATGTAGCACTGCTGAAGGGCAACATTCTGGAAGGCAGGTATACCTGGATTGGCTTCTTGGTCAATTACTTGACCTCTCTGAGTCTCAGTCTCCTATTTGGGAAATACAACCCACTTTATAGAATTGTTGGGAGGATTCAATGAGATAACTGCAGGAACTATGCACTGCATGCCTGACATGTAAATGCACCCACCATCCTTTGCCCTCTCCACAGGTCTGTCTTTTTTTCTCTTGTACCCAGACAGTTTGTATTCTCACATCCTAATCAGGAAATGCTTCAGGAGGACAGCGTGTCCTGGTCATGGGTTTTTCCCACAGGGATTGGCCGGAAGCCTGGACACTTTGACTGTTGTGCAGTGAATGCATCTTCCTAGGCTTTAGGCCTTGTAAAACAAAAGCATACTGCATTAGAGTCACATGTCATGAATGGTGCGTGTGAACTGACAATTGTATCTGTCTGAAAGCAGAGATGGCTGCTTACGTATCAGAGGATCTCAGACCCAAGACTTTGCTTGGTAGATGGAGATAAAAAGTCTGAGTGACCACCAATGGTTAATAGGTAGCCAATCTTGATTCATTTATTCTCCTGAAAGTGCATTTTGAGATTTTCAAACAAGAGCTACAATTTAGTCATGCTGTATACCAGACTGCTGCTCACTTAGAGAGTATTCCTGATGGTTGCCTACAGACAGCAATGTGCGGGCCTTCCATCGAGTACCTTAGATGCTAAAGTCACCACTTCTAGACAATAAGTTCCATGAGGGTAGGAACCTTATAGCCTAGTCCACAGCAGGTGAGCTAATAAATGGAAATGTTAGATGTTGCTGGTAGGTGAATGAATGAATGGGTGGGTGGGTGCATGGATGGATGGATGGATGGATGGATGGGTGGATGAATGGTCTCAACTTTCTCAAAGAGGAGATTCTGTAGAACAAAGACACCATAAGAACAAAAGCAGATTGCCACTTCCCTCTGGGTTTTTGGCACAAAATTTCCCCCTCAAGTTACATAAGCACATACGTAAAAAGAAAAACTGGATGAAGGAAGTGAGCCTATTGGATGACATTAATCCTGGCCACAGCTGGCCACCACAGACGGAAGACCCTCCCCAGGCTCCAGAGTGGGCCACAGTCACACGGCAGCCATGTCACTTCAGCTTCCAGTGATGAGCTCACACTCATACCCACAGTCTTCTTTCCTGGCTTAACAAGGAAGTGGCACCAGAAGTCAACAATTTTGTGTTTTTCTTTTCCCCTTACAATATGAAAGAAGCATGAAAAAAAATTCCCCCTAAATCCTACAACGGCCTTGTGAAATTAGTAACAGCTTCATCTGAAAATCCGACAGACCTCGCATAAAGCTACCACACGTGATTTTAGTAACAATTTGGAGGGCAAAAAAGAGCAGTGACTTACAAAGGACCTACTGTGTGTCATGCACGGGGGAGCAGGTTTTACAGGTCGTGTCTCTTCTCAAAACAACCCTGTCTTTTCATTCATGTTAAACGACAGAAGTAAATGGGTCACATGACTCACCCACATTTGTAAAAGTAACAGATTCAAATCTAGCTCTAAAATAAAATATTAGGTTTAAGTAAGAAATAGTCAGGTGAGTAATAAGAAAGTTGAAACAGTGCTGGATGGATCAGCTCACTTACATCTTGCATAAACCACAAGTAATAATACAATGATCACATATGTTTGTGTTCTGAATTACTGACCTGCAGTCTGTAGATCATGTGCTTCAGGTTGTTTTTGTTTGTTTGTTTTTTTACTGCTAGATATAGATTTGAGCCAACACATCTACAATCTTATCTGAGTCTCTTATAATCACCTCACATGCTTGCTATAACACTTACCATTCAGTGTTTCCCAAACCGGTGCCCTGTGGAATATTCTCAACAAGGTATTATAAAAGGGGAGTTGAAAAAGTCTTGCATGCACAAATTTAAATTAAACAGAGGTAAACACAAGTACAGATTTGTTTAATGTCAAACTTTCCAGTTTCCAGAATCTTTAACTGTTAAAGTGTATAAGAAATTGTTGACTAGGCGCTGTGGCTCACGCCTGTAATTCCAGCACTTTGGGAGGCCGAGGCAGGCAGATCACCTGAGGTCAGGAGTTCAAGACTAGCCTTGCCAACATGATGAAACGCCTTCTCTACTAAAAATACAAAAAATTAGCTGAGCATGGTGGTGAGCACCTGTAATCCCAGCTATTTGGGAGGCAGAGGCAGGAGAATCGCTTGAACCTGGGAGGCAAAGGTTGAAGTGAGCCAAGATAGCGTCATTGCACTCCAGGCTGGGCAACAAGAGTGAAACTCCACCTCAAAAAAAAAAAAAAGAAAGAAAAGAAAGAAATTGCCAAGATGCAGCATTGCCCAAACTTATTTGAGCTCAGAATCTTCTTCTTTTTTTTTTTTTTTTTTTGGTACCATGCTTAAGAACAACTCCAAAAAGAGAAGGGAAAATCTTGACAACACGGATTTGTGTTTTGCAAGCTTAGCCCTAGAAGCTGCCATCGCACGAACCTCAAGTTCGTTCTTGGTGCCTGGTGCTAACGTGGGCCAATTCAGCTTCTGAGAGTCTTAAACTGGCTGGGTTCATCTTACTTTCCAAGCTACTCTATTACTGCTAAACAATCATAACTTTTCATGAAGGCACTTCAGAATCTCAATTTCTTTCACCCACACACCAGGCCATCATTAGCTATTGACATGTTGATTTTCCATTGAGAGCAGGGGCCCCATCTTGCTCACCTTCCTATTACCTTCGTTCACCCATTCATGACTGTTGAAATGGTCCTCAGTTAGATGCCTGCCCATCTCTCCAGGTACCCAAGGCAAACACTTCTATCACTGACTATTAACAAAACTGAGGCACGAAGAGGCAAATCTCTAATTCCTGAAAGTTAGGACGTGGCACAACCAGGCCTAGAACTCACAACTTGGGATGCCGAGTCATCAGATCACTCTGCCAAAGGCATGCTGGTCTAAGGCTCTGAATTGCTACTGAATAGTGTTCTAAAAGGAAAAAAGATTGAGATTAAAATTTAGAAAAGACCAGATTGGATTCTTGCCGCTCCCACCTCACAAGACTTTCTGAACAGCCCGGAGATTAGTTGCTACAGGGCTAAAGATGTTAACAAGGAAAAAGAATCAAACAAACTCTTTCACGGCGGATCGAATGAGAACAGCAGAAAGGACGCCATCCTGCCACTGCCCATGGCGGAACACATGCATACTGAAATCGCCTCTCTGTGCACCATCACATGAGACTTTCCCCTGCGGCCGCCCTGTTCAGAACTGTGCTAGGTGGTTACCCAGCTGACTCTGTTCAGAGTGTTTAGTAACAGAACTTAGCCCAAAGCGTATGTAATGTAGGTCAGCAGGTCTGAACCTTAGGCTGTCTGGACCACCTCCTCATCGTAGAGGTGGCGATGCTGGGCCTGCCCTGCTCACACGGCTGAAGAGCATCACCGGGAAGGAAGTGGACTAGTGAGATAATATAATCCAGTGCTTCTCAGCCTTTAATGAGAAATGTAAACGAGTGCAGGGAAGAGCGTGGATTCTGGCATCAGACGGCCATCCAGTAATGGAATCTTGCCTCTGCCATTATTAGCTGTGAGTTGAGCAAGCTCCCTGAAAACTCTGTGACGTGGAAATCACAACACATGGAAAGCACTGAGAACAGTGTCCAGCACAGAGTGCCTTCCACAAACGGTGGCTGTCGGCTGACCCAGACCCAATGAGAGGCAGCTCTGCCCTGACCCCAGGCTTTGCAGGGCCCCAATCTAGCCCCTACCCACGGGGATGAAGATGTCCCCACATGGAGCCCATGTGTCTTTCTGTAGACCACATTCCAGGTAACTAGGAGCCCAAATTTCCTGCCCAAACTACTCTGTTCTCACTTTCAGGCCCTGCATGAAGGGATTCCCCAGGCTCTGTCTTCCTGGGGAGCACCATACTGCAGGTGACAGCACCTGTGGGTCCAAGGGGTAAAGACGGGCAGCTGTTGTGGGGTCATGCATGGAGCTTGGGCCTGTGATCTAAGCAGGTCAAGCCTGTGCAGAAGAGGCCACTCAGAAGGTGAGAGGAGGAGGGGGCAGGCCAGGGGCCAGGAGCTAGGATGTCCTGCACTACTAAATACATCTGCTGTTAACCTCAAAGTACCCAGAAATTTTACATTTGAACCTTGTCTTCAGGTCATTATGAAGGTATATGTGCAAAGGCAGGATGATATGGACATATTTACCAGTTTGGCAAGTAACTATTAAATATTGGAACCTATGGTGTTTGGGCCTCCATATGAACTCTTGCCTGGGGCCCCACAAATGTTAGGGGCAGAATGGACTACTACAATTGTATATGTTTTTCATTGCGTCAGCCACTCTAGGGAAGATTCCGTATTCTACCACGTTGGATACTAATGTCTACTCTTTTCCAAGAGTCATATTTACATGGCTTCATTTTTATGAGAAATGAGTGAGAAATTTTTATGGCTTTTTTAAAATTTCAATTTTAGAGACAGGGTCTTGCTCTGTCACCCTGGCTGGAGTGCAGTGGTATAATCATAGCTCAGTGCAGCCTTGAACTCCTGGACTCAAGCCATCCTCCTGTCTCAGCCTTCTGAGTAGCTGGGATAACAGGTGTGTACCAGGCCTTGCTTCTTATATTTGTTCTTTAAGGGAAGTTCAGACAAAATCTAAAGAAACAATAGCCTGCTGGGCGCAGTGGGTCACCCCTGTAATCCCAGCACTTTGGGAGGCCGAGGTAAGCAGATCACCTGAGGTCGGGAGTTCGAGACCAGCCTGACCAACATGGAGAACTCCATCTCTACTAAAAATACGAAAAGAAGAAAAAAAAAGAAAAGAAACAACAGCTTGCAGGACACTGGACATCAGAGTGCAGTTCATCAGGGCACAGAGGCTTGTTCTAGAGTCAGTGTAGCCCTCAGAATGGTCATGTTGGCCCCTCAGAAGCAGAAGTTGGTTGATCCCTGCTCCAGTGCTCAGCCACTGATGAGGCTCAGCTACTCCCTCCGTTTCAGCTTCTCTCTGTGTCTTTCTTTAGATTATTATCAAACACATTTTTATTTAGCTTTTCATGTGTTTCTTCTTTTTTGTCCAACTTAACAACTAAAGTGTACATTCCTTGAGAGTAGAGGCTATGTCTTATATTTCCGTTTCTGGCATAGAACTGAACACATAAGCATAGCTTAGGAGTATTTGTTCACTGGGTCATCAAGGTGTCTGACAGGACCAAGAAAGTTTGGTTTCTAACATAGCCTAGTTTTAGATGTTCTGAATTCTAAAAGCAACACATTTGAAAACAACCCTTTATTTCAAACAGTAGTTTATCTGTCACTCTGAAATGGATGGATTTCAAAGTACATGGTTTCTTGAACAGGTTTTTAAGGTGGCCCATTTCTCTATAGAACAGTCTTCAGATGGCTTCCTCAAGGGCTTGGCTCATTAACCATGCTGAATCTCCATGATGAGTATGCTCATTTTTTAACTGATACATAACAGTTGTACATATTGATGAAGTACATGTGATATTTTGATACGTGCATACGATGTGTAATAATCAACTTAGGGTATTTAGGATAGCCATCACTTCAAACATTTATCATTCACTGTGTGTCCTTGACACAAGTAATTTCCTTCTAGAAATTAATCCTAAGGAAACCAAGCAGAGTCCACCTGTAAGCCCAGGATGACTGGAGTGGCAACATCTGCTTTGACAAGCAGTTGTCACAATATATTTTAAAATAAATTCCAGCTACATGGGAAAATTCTCACAATATAATAATAAATTTAAAAGCGGGATATAAAATTATCTACAGAAGATACAGTATAAACCCAAGTGTGTAAGGAACACACACAACTACACCAAGGTATTAATAGATTTGTCATTTGTAGTTGTGGAATTCTGAGCAATTTTATTTTCTAATGTGTCCTTGTCACATGTGTGAATATATGACAAAAAGTTCTTTTTAAAAACAGGAAATTCTGGTCGGGTGCTCACGTTTGTAATCCCAGCACTTTGGGAGGCCAACACGGGTGGATCACTTGAGGTCAAGAGTTTGAGACCACCCTTGCCAACCTGGTAAAATCCCATCTCTACTAAAAATACAAAAATTAGTGGGGGTGTGGTGGCATACACCTGTAATCCCAACTACTAGGGAGGCTGAGGCAGGAGAATCGCTTGAACCGGAGTGGCAGAGGTTGCAGTGAGCCAAGATCGCACCACTGCACTCCAGCCTGGGAGACAGAGAGACTCTGTCTGAAAAACAGCAACAACAAATAAAAATGGGAAATCTCATAAACAAAATTAAAAGTGAAAAACGACATCAAAGATTTTTGCAAGTGAAGACACCAAAGAAACATTTTGCAATATACATGAGTCATAAGGTTGCTATTACCAATTTATGAAGAACACATGTATATCAAAAAGCAAAAGATTAATATTTACATAGAAAAATGGTAAAATACCTTGGAGCAGAGATCAGCTCTCCACCAAAACCTGCCTCCCCTTCTCTGCAGTCTTGGCCTTGCGCTGGGTCAGCCTGCCCAGGACACTGTGTTTTCCGTGTCTCTTGGACTTCAGTTTGGCTTTGAGGTTCAGCTCTCCCCAGTGGATTGTGACAAAAGTGAGATGCACACATTTTAGGTCTGGCTCCAAAACCCTAGTAAGCAGGTTATAAATAATCTGCTTATTTTCTATTTCCAAAACTTAGCACTTTAAGCTGTCAGCACTTTACTGATACGAGCTCATTTCATCCTAACAACAAGTCCATGAAGCAGGAGAGAATCTCCCCACTTCAGAGATGAGAAAACTGAGGCTAGACACAAAGTTCACTCTGTGGCATGTGGTATATTTATGTATAAAAATGACCTGAGGCCAGGCGCGGTGGCTCACGCCTATAATCCCAGCACTTTGGGAGGCCAAGGCGGGTAGATCATGAGGTCAAGAGATCGAGACCATCCTGGTCAACATGGTGAAACTCCGTCTCTACTAAAAATACAAAAATTAGCTGGGCATGGTGGCGTGCGCCTGTAGTCCCAGCTACTCGGGATGCTGAGGCAGGAGAATTGCTTGAACCCAGGAGGCGGAGGTTGCGGTGAGTCTAGATCGAGCCATTGCACTCCAGCCTGGGTAACAAGAGTGAAACTCCATCTCAAAAAAAAAAAAATGACCTGAAATATGGTACACACTAAAACATTACAGTGGTTATTTCTGGATGTTCTGACTACAAGTAATGTGTATACATACGTTTTCTCAACAGATATACATTCTATAATTATACAGGTGAAATTTTTAAATAGTAAAAAATTTTAATGACAGCAAAATAATTAGAATTTTATGGACAATAGATTGCACAATTTAAGACAGTCGGCCAGGGCTGGGCACGGTGGCTCACACCTGCAATCCCAGCACTTTGGGACGTGGAGGCAGGCAGATCACCTGAGGTCAGGAGTTCGAGACCAGCCTGACCAACATGGCAAAACCTCGTCTCTACTAAAAATATAAAAAAATTCCCCAGGCATGGTGGCACATGCCTGTAATCCCAGCTACTCGGGAGGCTGAGGCAGGAGAATTGCTTGAACCTAAGAGGCGGAGGTTGCAGTGAGCCGAGATTGCGCCATTGCACTCCAGCCTGGGCAATAAGAGGGAGACTCTGCCTCAAAAAATAAAGAAAAACAAAACTTTACAAAAACTGGCCCAACAAGTCATCCACCTAACCAAAAACCACTTGCACCCCAAAGGCTATTGAAATTTTAAAAACTGGCCTGCCCGCCATGGTTTGCCACACTCGGGCCCTTGCACTCCAAGTGTGGCACCTAGACCAGCAGCACCAGCCTCTCCTGAGAGCAAGTCAGAAATGCAGAAATCACACCTCTCCCCAAACCTACTGAGTCACGATCTGCATTTGAAGAAGATCCCTGGTGACCTGGTGACTGTTGTGCACATTACAGTTTGAGAAGTCCTGGCAGAGAGCTCAAGCCTTGGCCGCTCCTTGGTATCACCTGCAGACGCTTAAAAATGTACTGATGCTCAGAGATTCTGACTGATTTGGTACTGGGTAGAGTCCAGGCACTGGGATTCTGGAAAGCTTCCAGAATTCTCATATGTGGTCAGAATTAAGAATCACCAGAGATGATCATCTGAACATACCCAGTGGTGACTCAATGATGAAAAGCACTGCCTCTCAGAAAGACGGATAAAACACTCACAGCCCTGGCTTGGCTGTTGAGATGCCCATTTGTTTCTACCTTGCCAGGGTGCAAGCCTGCACTCAGCCTCAAGGAGGGGCCCCCTGCTCACTGGCGGTCTCTTTAGCCAGTTCTTGTGTGGCTTTCACAACCTGTCCACCAAGGACAGAGAGTCCTGGGAGTAAGGCCCAGGAGTGCACAGAGCAAGAAGCCAGGCGCCGTGATTTAGCTCCTGGACAACCTGGAGATACTTAGATGTCATCGATCCAGAAAGAATGGATGGCTGTGAAGTCAGGACAGATCATGTGATCGGAAAGCCTAACCCCAAATTTCATCACAGAACATATTTATGTAAAGAACAAACACGAGGCTGCTGCATGCCAGATGGAGTCCTTTAGAAATTTCCTGGGAGGAGGGCAGGGGTGGGCAGGCATCACAGCACATGTGGCGTCGGATCTGTTGGGGGGACCACCAAAGGCGAGGTATCTGTGAGAGCTAAAGACGCATTAGGAAACAGAATGCCACTTGTGCAGATGCTGGCTGTGACACCAGGAGCTGAGGACCGCAATGCACCATGGTAGTGGTGTGCAAATCTGGTCCCAGGAATCCTGAAGGGTGAACTCCAGGGCAGCTCAGAGGGCTTGGAATCAGGAATCCCTGCTCCTTCTCTCCAACCCAAAATCTACACCCCACTCCTGAAAAACTACCATGCAAGGGTGCAAAGGAAAGGTATGCCTCCCCACATTTACCTTGTGATCACAGCAGCCCCCTTCATTACCCCAGCTCCTTCCACACTGCCAGATGGTCTGACCTCTCAGGTCTTCTTCGGCCCAGACACACCCTTGAGCCCTAAAATCAGATGACTAAGCCTCTAACCAAGCTTGCTCAACCATCAAGTCCCATCCACAGATTCGACTTGTGTTCATTTTGGGGAGTCAGCTTTGTTCTTTCACAGATTAGGGGTGCAGATTTTGGGTTAAATATTCACAGAGTGAATATTTAAAATTTCTGGCCACAGCATCATAATCAGCCCAAAGCGAGGGCTCAGATGTTCATACCTTGGGAGACTTGTCTGGTCTATTATTCCCCAAGTCTGGGGAAGAGGGTGGCTTGGAGGCTTTGAGCAGGAAGTTAGTATTCCTCCTCCAAAATTGTTTGGCATGGAAAACCTCATCAGAACAAAAAGAGAGGCGATCCTACACTGTATTGTCCAAAGAGGGATGGCAGGCATGCCCAGGGCTAACCTGGGCAAAGCAGACACGTGGTCGCCCTACCACACCCTGTGCCACATCACACTACGTTGTCATGGCCTTTGGCAGAATGTTGAGATCAGTCGTGCCTTGTTTGGTCGGGAAAAAGTGCATTCAGCATCCATGCGAACATTCGCAGCCCAGATATTTCTCTAACAGGCCACCGCAGCCTTATTTTATCACAGCTGCTATGCCATACCGAAATTACTCCACCTTCCTTCTATATCGTTTTGTTTATAAAAAGCTAACAGCAGTGTCAGGCCACTGTCCTTTGGAGGGATGAGGAAGCTCTTCCCTTTTTTTTTTTTTGAGATGGAGTTTTGCTCTTATTGCCCAGGCTGGAGTGCAATGGTGCAATCTCAGCTCACTGTTCAAGCAATTCTCCTGCCTCACCCTCCTGAGTAGTTGGGATTGCAGGTGCCCACCATCACGCCCAGCTAATTTTTGTATTTTCAGTAGAGAAGGGGTTTCATCATGTTGGCCAGGCTGGTCTCAAACTCCTGACCTCAGGTGATCCACCCACCTTGGCCTCCCAAAGTGCTGGGATTATAGGTGTGAGCCATGGCACCTGGCAAGGAAGCTCTTCTCACACACAGCTCAGAAAATGATTTATAGCAAAGACCTATGCTGGAGGCCTCTCAGTATACATTTGTGCTGACACAAGCTGCACTTGGGAGCCATTTCCATGTGTAAAAATGCTCTTTTCTAGTGTTTACAAGATACCATGAACCAAATTGTCTCATGTGGTGAAAAGTGCTGAGTAAATGTCCCCAAATGAACAGCTTTTAAATAATTGTGTAGGGAGATTGAATAGCCCAGCTCTTAGGACAAGCTGGAGATATGAACCATTTGCAGACAGGCAAATGTCTACTAGATTTGAAGAGCAAGAGGTGCAGCTAAACAGCTAGAGAAACACTCGTGTGATATTTCCACTGTAGGAATGCTTCCCTAAAGGAATGGTATCTGGGATCATTGATAAAACTGGGAAATTAAAGATTAAGTTTCACCCATTTATTTGCTATATGGCCTTGATGACAATGCCTCAGTTTCCTCATCTGTAGAGTTTGAGTGATAGTAGTATACCCTTCCCTGAGGGGTACAATTGGATCATGCACACAGGGCTTTCTTGGCATGGTGCAGGGCACAGGGCACACTGGAAGTGCTTGGTAAATACCGGCTATTAATACTGTATCATTGGCTGGGCGTGATGGCTAATGCCTGTAATTCCAACACTTTGGGAATTTGAGGAGGGCGGATCGCCTGACGTCGGGAGTTTGAGACCAAACTGGCCAGCTTAGTGAAACATGGCCCATCTCTATTAAAAATACAAAGCCAGGCGTGGTGGCAGGTGCCTGTAATCTCAGCTACTCCAAAAGCTGAGGCAGGAAAATCGCTTGAATCCAGGAAGTGAAGGTTGCAGTGAGCCGAGATGGCACCATTGCACTCCAGCCTGGACAATACAGTGAGACTCCATCTCAAAAAAAAAAATAATGTATCATTTAATGACTTCCTCACGATCAGTCCCTTGAAATGTGTGAGATCTGCTTCGTCCCTTCCCTGGAGATGCTGTCTCCAACCACCAAGACCCTGCCTGTGTGGAAGGTTGGAGAATCCACAGAAATCCTATCCAAGAGGCCTCTTCATTCCTGCGGCTCTAATTGTACTTACTGCCCTGGGGCCTGAGGCCTCTCTTAAGTCACAGACCTGCAGCCAGCTCCCTGTGTTGGCCATCACCCCAGTGACCCCAGAGACCTCAGCATCCACACTGGCATCATCATTTTTTCCTCCCCAGTCTCTGCTCATCCCTGTGGTCTCCATCAGAGAATGGCACCCTGGCTTCCCTCCACTCTGGCGGGAAAGCTGCACGCACATTGCTTCTGCTCCCTCTCCCCTTCTCTCTCCCTCGCCTTTCTGTCTCTCACACCAGCAGGTCACTGGGTTGCCAGGGATTCCGCTCCCTCCCACCTGCCTCTTTTAGCGCCCCCCTCCCCCCAGAGCCCTTCAACACTGACTGCCAGTGCAGGTGCTGGTGTAAGAAGCTGGGACTCTGCACACCCCAGGGTCCATGGCCCCTGCAGCGTGGGGCTGATACCACCTTCCACAGACTTCCACCCAAGGTTGCAGCCTTGAGAGGTTTCCTCCTTCCCCAGCCTGCTCCCCGCTCTCTCACAGGTAGGTCTGCCCAAGATTAATTCCTTGATAAAGCTCTTGCATGTGAATCTTCGTCTCAGGGTCTGCTTCTGGAGCACCCGACCTCAGGCACCTCTTGCTCCCAGTAGACCAGTCTACATACCATCAGGTCAGTGCTCTGTTTTCTCCCCACTCCAGGAGATCACCACCTCTGAAATGTTCTTCCCTTTTCTCATTGCTGGGCCTACCGATACTCAAGGCCGCTTCCAACATTGCACCCCAGGAAACCTTTCCCTGTTGGCTCACCTTCCCTCTGGCTTCAGCTGAGTGCAACTGGGCCGTGTGCTGCCCGTGACCTGAGGCCCTGCGTGTACAGTCTGCACTCAGCACCGGCACTGCCGTGTCAGGGAGGGAAGGTGTGCACATCCCTCCACCCTACCCGTGTACATAGGTAAGAACATGCTCACTTGACTTTGCGTCTTCTATCTCTTTGTCAAGCTCCTGAATCATTCCAGTTGCTCAGCAAACATCTTTTTTCAGCCCTGGTAATAATCAGGGCTGAAATTTCCCGTGTCCCTCCCAGTAAGGCCATGGAGACAGTGAAAACATTTGATACGGTCACGCTGGTTGATTCTGTGCCCTGACCACCCGGCGCCTCCCCAGCATCCCTAGATCCCTCCACGGGCCCACATTTAATGGGTGACCTTGGCACAGCAGAGAGCTTGGGGACCTGCCCCAGCATCTCAGCAAACGGCCAGTCCAATCCTTCGGTGCCTGGCATGTTGTTAAATATTTTGTGGTGTAAGTTCTATTTGTGTTGATAGTTTCAGGTAAGAACAAACAGAATCATTACCACGAAAATCCCCAGGGCCAGCGCACAGCGACCCGTGCCTCTTGGCCTTTTCTGGGCCAAGTCAGCCCTGGTGCCCAGGCAGATGAGATGCAGATAGATGCACAGCACCCCCACGACAACAGCGAGGCAGCTCTGGCAACAAGCAAAAATGGTGGGCAGCAGCCTCCTGGGCACAGAAGCACACCAGGTCCATGAGAGCTGGGAAGGAAAGCTTTCTACCTAACACCTCCTCTCCTCCAGGACAGTTTGGACAAGTGTGGTCTGGACCAGAGCAAACGAGCATTGGAAGGAGCCCACCACCAACCAAAGGGCAGGCTGTTGCCCCTACTGAGCAGCCCTGCAGAGAGGCCAGCACATCACATGCAGCATTTTTCCAGGTCATGCCAAAGTTGAGAGCTGTTTCCAAGCAGGGCACAAAGGATTCCTACTTAGTGCTTTAAGAAGGGAATCGTTGCTGTTTACCTTCAAATGCAGACACCCTGAGTAATTTCAGGCTGGTTTGGACATGCAGGATTTGAAGCAGAGCACAGCAAAGCAGGTTATAGAATTAATTAGGACATGAATCAGTGCAATTTGTTAGACACTGGAATATTGCCTTTCATGCTAATTTTTAAATGGCAGAGACCATCAGGGGCTGGTGGGGACCAGTGTTCAGTGTCCCGTCCCTAGGAAGACAGAAATAACATCATAGTCTGATGATCTATGCTATAGTCCTGGGCAGATGCTTTTTGGGGCCTTATATTGATTGTCCAAATCTCACTAGGTTTGGCAGGACATGACTGCTGGTGTCCACAGCTGTGGAAAGTTCAAGAGATCAAGTAGGCCGTGCGCAGTGGCTCACACCTGTAATCTCAGCACTTTGAGAGGTTGAGGTGGGTGGTTTACCTGAGGTCAGGAGTTCGAGGCCAGCCTGACCAACATGGTGGAATCCCATCTCTACTAAAAATACAAAACTTAGCCAGGCGTGGTGGCAGGCACCTGTAATCCTAGCTACTTGGGAGGCTGAGACAGGAGAATTGCTTGAACCCAGGAGGTGGAGGTTGCAGTGAGCCAAGATTATGCTGCTGCACTCCAGCCTGGGCAACAAGAACAAAACTCTGTCTCAAAAAAAAAAAAAAAAGAGATAAAGTATCCTTGGCTGAATAAGGAATAAAACTCTACACACACACACACACACACACACACACACACTCTTTATGAGAGGCACATGCTCTGATATTGTGTAAAAATAGTGTAAATAAGTTGATGTGAATATGACTTCAAAAGCAGATGAATTCAGTTATGAGTTAAATTTTTTTCCTGTTAGCTGAAGTGGGTTAACTTAAACAAATAATGCTTTTGCAATAAAGAAGGAGCTACATTTCCATCACAAGTAGGCAGCCTTGGATGAGATGAACGAACGCTTGGCACATGTCTGTCAGCATTCAGTCATACATGTAGTTACACATCCTTGCTGATTTCATCTCATTTTGTTTTCGTGGAAGGGACTTCAAGTTGCTGCATGAAAATTACATGTCAGTGGTGGGAAAAAGAAAACAACAACAAAATGGCTTTTCTTGACTAGCTGTCAGTAGTAGTGGGGGGGTGTGCTGGAGAGTCGGAAACCATTTCTCCTGTGACTGGCAATTGCCACTTATGGATCTATTTATTTGGAGGAGAAAAGAACTGACACAAAAGGCTCTCTCTGAAATTCTGTACATAGAACCAAGAGGCACATGGCGAGATGCAGAATTCCATTAGAGGACAGCCCTGCACTCGCTGTCCTTCACAACGACCACCCCGCGGGCCCATGAATAGAAGCGTCAGCCACCCGATGGCCTCAGTGCCCGGCAGCGTGTCTCCAGGAAGGAAAGGCCTGGGCACAATGCATTTCTCTCAGGCTTAGCTCAGCTTCCTGGGGGTTTGCACGACTACAGAGAAACCTCCAGGGACCCACAGTTGGGGAGGTCACTCCATATTGTCACTCCTTCCTGTCCCTCTGAAACATTTCTTCCTCCTATTCCTCTCTCTTAGATGATATTTTAACTAGCATTTGTAAAAAAATTTTTTTAAGTAAACAATTAAATAAAGTCTTGAGTTTCAAGTTCCCCTGAGCAAAAATATTCGGTGCCTCAAACTCAGCAGGGGCAAAAAACAAACTCACCGATGTCTCCTGCATCCCTTCCTACACTCCCTACTTGCGTTAGAGGTGTCAGCACAGTGGCGAGTCAATCTCACAGCCCCTGACTGTGGTCTTCCCCCAGGTCCCTGCATCTATCTTCCTGTTCCCTATCCTGGCCCCTCTCCTCTGTTTCCAGTGACATGCCCTGAGTACACAGCCTCTGCCCACCCTCCTGCCCCAGCCAGAGACTGTCCCCAGCAGTGCCTCCTCCACACCACTGCCAGGTGTCCACCCCTGCCACCCCCACCCCAACAGAGGGTGGGTGTGCACACATACATCCAATACACACACAACAACTCAGCCAACACACACAACACACCCACCTAGCACACACACAACTCACAATACACCCAGCACACACCATAACCAACAAGACACACCCTAACATGCAACGGACACTCAACAAACACAGCACACGCCCAACAACCCAACACAGACATCCACACACAACACACATACAATACACACAACAATCACACACCATACCCAACAACACATACCCAATACATACACACAATACAGCCAACACACACAACCCAACTGACACACATCACACAACACATACCCAACACACACACACCTCACACAATAACACATACCCAATACACACACAACACATCCAACACACATACAATGCACATCAGACAACACACCCAACACACATCACACAATCAACACACACACCCAACACACACAACACATACCCAATAAACACAACATGGCCAACACACACAACACACACACCCAAACACATCCAACACACAACACATCCAACACACATCACACAACCAACACATGCCCACAACACACACACACAACACATACCCAACAAACACAGCCAATACACACAACACACACCCAACACACAACACACATCACATAACACATACCCAACATACATACAACACAGCCAATACACACATCACACAACACACACCCAACACACTCCCACAACACACTCAACACACATACTCAACACTCACACACCACACACATACCCAACACACAACACATACACAATATACACCCAACACACAACGAACTCACCGCTCACAAACATACCCCACACCCCAACATGCACACCGCAATACACACACACACCACACAACAGGAACACAACATACACACACATATCCAACACACACATTACACCCAACACACACCTGCAACATACACATACACAATACACACAACACACACATTTCCTAAAATACACAACACACAATATACTCAACAAACATAGCACACATACCCAATACACACATAACACATACATCTCCAACACATATAATACCCACAATACCCCCAACAAATACACACCATACTCAATAACACACACCCCCACACACAACACACAACACGTACAAGACACACACAACACATACACCCAAAATTTCAAGACACATACAACCAACACACAGACAACACACAAACACAGATACACGCTCCTGTTGGCCTTTCATGATGTTCAGAATAACACCTGTAAGCCATCCCAGCCTGATGAACAAAGCCTGCCACAGATTAGTCCAGCCCGCTTCTCTCCACTTTCTCTCCCAACTCTCTCCAAAGATCACACATTTAGGGACTATTTGAAATAAACTATCACTTGCAGTCAAAAGAATTTTCAGTGGAATATTTTGTGGTTGTGTTTACCTGTTCTGTAGGTGACAACAAAACATATACACACATACACATATACATGTATATACATATACACACATACACATATACACACATACACATATACACACATATACATGCACATACATATACACACATGTGCACGTATACATATATGCACACACACACATATATACACATATGCAGGCATGTGCACATACACACGTGCACACACATGCACACACATACACATATACATGCACATATGAAGTTTAACACATTTGTGTGTGGAAAGAAGGGGATCTTGTTCAAGGGCAGGCTCTCTGCCCTTGTAACTTTGGAGTGGAGGTAGGGTGAGGTTCCCACAGAATCTAGACACTGATGCAGCAGACCTACTAGCTCACGGTTGGCATCTTGGTTACAACTCATCACAGCAGCTGTAATCCCCAATTTATCTGTCGGTGACTGAATGAAGATTCTTCCAGGGCAGGGGTCACGTCTTCATCTGTATGTACTGGGTGGTCAGTGCAGGGTGTGAGCCGGGCTTGAAACCCCTATAATCTATACAGAACCAGGATCTGAGAGCTCTCCTGTACTGGGGGATGGAATGGGGAGTGGCGTGGGGTCGTGGTCCTCAGTAATTTGAGTGTGAACCTCCATAAGCCTGCATTTGCAAATAGCTCCTAAAAGTAACTTTCAGTAAGCTTCCAAAACCCTTCAGGCAAAATGATTTTTGGGCATGGGGGTGCTCCTTAAGTCAATCCACAGCACTGAGGACTCCTTGGAGACCCTGAAGCAGGGGCTGGCCTAGGGGAGATGGCTGGAATCTTGTAACAGAATTTACAGTCTTAGAAAGGCCTGGTTGTCCCCAAAATATCTTCCCCTACTAAACCTGTCATCACATGTGAAATCCTCCCTCTGGTTGTGGCTGTGGCTCTCAGCCCTGGCTGTACCTTAGAATCACCTGCACAGCTCAAGCCGGATGCTCTAAGCTTCCACCAAAGGTTTCAGTTCTGTGGTCTGGCGTAGGGCCTGGCATCACTTCTTTAAAAGCTCTCCCGATGATTCTAAGGGGTGGTCAGGATTGAGACCCCTCACTGACATGCCAGGAGCCACGAAGCAGCAGGTCCTCTTCTTTATGCTTCTCCACCGGCATTCATGAGATTATTTCGAAAGAGTTTCTGTTATTGAGCTGCCAATCGTACCTGCTTCCATTTTCATTTTAAAATAAGAAATGTATGCAACAATTATTTCAAAATTGTCCCCTTAGAGCTTGCTACCTGTTAGTGCTCAGGAGTGAGCCCATGTGGCCCTCAGCAGAGGAAGGCTCAGATTTTGCCATTCAGTTTCCTGATCTGAATACAGCCAGGTGGGTACTTCTGACAGCCACAGAATTTTCCTTCCTTCCCTTCCTTCCTTCTTTCCTTCCTTTCTTCCTTCCTTCTCTCCCTACTCCCTCTCTCTCTCCCCCTCCCTCCCTCCCTCCCTCCCTCCCTCCTTCCTTCCTTCCTTCCTTCCTTCCTTCCTTCCTTCTTTCTTTTTTTCTGACACGGGGTCTCGTCTGGTCTTGAACTCCTGGCCTCAACTGATCATCCTAGCTCAGCCTCTAGACGGTATTCTTAATCTTAGTTTTATATGCATTAATTTACACCCAAAATGGACATTGGCTAATAAATAGGGCATTTGAAGCACTAGCATTTAAATATACATTCATGAAGAAAATAATGATTATGTTATTTTCCGATTATATTAAGTATTCTTCAAATATTTTACCAGTTACATTTGTTGAATTGAAACTCTTAAAGGACATCAGTCTCTGGTGTCTCAAAAATCTTGTCTAGAAGAGAAAATATAGTGATTCTCTCATCTAATTGCTTTTCTGTTTATTAAACACAAAACTCAACAAAGGAGACATCTTCTCTCTTATCATTTTCAGACAAAATATAAACATTTTAGAGAATTGAGTTCATGATCCATTCTTGACGCCCTAAGGATGATTCACTTCAACTTGCATTTTGCCATTTGCTGTTTGCTCAAATCAAACACAATATAACAGGTCATTTTAAGAATGGTTTGTCAATAAATTGTGCTTTCTCATGTCAAAGTGGGGCATGGTGGCTCAGGCCTGTCATCCCAGCACTTTGAGATGCCAAGGTGGAAGGATCACTTGAGCCTAGGAGTTGGCGACCAGCCTGGGCAACATAACGAGACTACAAAAAATTAAAAACAAAACATTAGCCAGATGTAGTTGTAGCTACTCAGGAGGCTGAGGCAGGAGGATCACTTGAGCTCAGGAGTTTGAGGCTGCAGTGAGCTATGCTCACGCCACTGCACTCTAGCCTGGGTGGCAGAACCAGACCCTGTCTCTAAAAAAAAAAAAAATGAAGCCAGGCACAGTGGCTCACACCTGCATTCCCAGTACTTGGATCACTTGAGGTCAGGAGTTTGAGACCAGCCTGGCCAACATAGTGAAACCCCATCTCTACTAAAAATATAAAATTAGCTGGATGTGGTGGCAAGTGCCTATAGCCCCAGCTACTCAGGAGGCTGAGGCGGGAGAATGTCTTGAAGCCAGGAGGCAGAGGTTGCAGTGAGCTGAGATCGCACCACTGTACTACTCCAGCCTGGGCGACAGAGCAAGACTCTGTCTCAAAAAAAAAAAAAAAAAAAAAAAGGAAAGAAAAAGTAAGGTGAAATTCGTCAGAATCAAAATGGAGTCACTTGTGTCAAATGTTGACAAAATGGAGCTGGGTAAGACACAGAAAACTCTGCCTAAACCAGGCCACTGCAACCTTACACAAAAAATATTTCTGCAAGAAAATCTGCCCAGCAACTGCCTTGGACTGATGCCACACTTGTTATTGATCCGTGTAACCAAGGATAATTGTTTCAACACAACTTATGTAACCGTCCTCATTTTACTTTAAAAACACTTGTCTTCCTGTGCCTCCCTCAATATGCCCATAGTTTGCCACGGCACACGTATTCAGCACTGTGATGCCCATTCCTAAATAAACTCATTGTCTTTGGAGAATCTTCCTCTGTTATTTAGGCTCACATTCATATAAAATTAAAGTATGTTACATAGCACAAGCCACCCATTAAATGAGAAAAGTGAGAATGCATCAAACAAATTAGGATCATCATTAATATCACATTCAAAACACTTTGTAAGACATCCTTCAATATAGTGATCTAAAATAAGACACTAACATTAAGATACTGTGTGCTCAATGGCATGTAAAAACAATTCATTTTAATTTTAAAGGTGATTTTCATATTATACATTATGTGAAAGAGGTTCGTAGGCCAAGTACTTTTCAGAAAGAGCATCTTTTTATTTTTATTTTTATTTTTTTTGAGATGGAGTCTTGCTCTGTCTCCCAGGCTGGGGTGCAATGGCACAATCTCGGCTCACTGCAACCTCCACCTCCCAGGTTCAAGTGATTCTCCTGCCTCAGCCTCCTGAGTAGCTGGGATTACAGGTGCCTGCCACCGTGCCCAGCTAACTTTTGTATTTCTAGTAGAGGTGAGGTTTCACCATGTTGGCCAGGCTGGTCTCACATTCCTGACCTCTTGATCCACCTGCCTCAGCCTCCTAACAGTTTCTTTTCTTTAACTCGTTTATTGGACTCACACATTTACTTGTTAAACAGAGACTTTGGGTTCCCACCCAAACCCAGAAAACAGAGCATCCAAGAGAAATGCCAGGCCCCCTCTGTTTTTAATAAGCACCCCAGATGATTCTGATGATGAACCCGATGTGGGAAACACCCATCTTGTTAGAAAGCAGGTCCCCGGGGCAGAAAGAAGCCAGAATACCATGCTTGCTGGCAGGGGAAGGAACGGGTTGGGTAGAAGGAGGCCAGATCTGAGTGTAGTCCTGCCCTGGAAGATCCTAGAAAGCTGGGGTAAAGGCAGGAAGAGCCAAAAGGGATGAACTGCGGATTTGGCGAGGCTTAAAGATGCAACGCAGTAGACCCAATTACTTATCTCTGATGTGCCTCCTGTTATGTAACCTTGGGAAAGTTACTGACCTCAGGTTCCTTGTCTTTATAATGGGGATTTTTAAAAAAATCAATGTTCTCAGATTGCTGTAAGGATTAAATAAAATCATCTAGGCAAAGCATTTAAACCCAAAGCAGCTAAACATAAACTGAGAACCCAAAGAGGTTGAGAATGGTTTTGAAGAGTGATTTTGGCTATCTTTGACCTGTCTTAGTGAAATTATTACATTTTGTGAAACTTTCCTATTCTTTTAGGGATGGACAATTTCTTTATAAATCCCACCAGTCTGGGATCCCGTGTCATTTTACTCAGCTGGTCCTTCAATAATTAAACATTCTCTCCAAGCCTGGAAATTATTATTCTTTGAGGTGGTCAAGTTAGAGCATTTAGTGAATAAGGCTAGACAATGCTGTGTTTTTAACATAGTTTCTGCAAGATTTTCTGGGTGATGATGAGTGCTCTAGAGAAAGGGGGTTTTATGTTGCCAACCTCTATTAAGTGAGAAAAGAAGCTAGTTGGGGGTTGGGAGCTGCACATGCTGAGACCTTTTGATTTAATTCTCACTGAAAGCAATCTTTTATTTAACATTTTTCCACAATGAAAATATAATTGTTAGGCTTACAAATTGGAGGTACAATTCTAAAGACCATAAAGTAAGTCACTGGAAGCAGACTAGCTGGTAATGAGATTAGAGGTTCAACTCTCAGACATCACAGGGAATAAAATACATATTCAAATGCCCTCCTGTATCTTTTAGGAAGCCAGGTCAGTGATGGGCTCCCAGTACCAATAGATGTTATGCAAATACAGTGTGCATATATTAGAAAAGTGATGAAAAATAGAAAGTAATCTTGAAACCTCCCTTTTCCTTAAAGAGATGTGGCTGTTTCTGAATTGCTCCCCTGCAAGGCTGCCTCTGCCTCCTCTCCGTGTGGCTGGCTTTGCAGAGCCTGAAGGGGAAGGCCTGGGAAGACACATGGAAATGAACCCCGCCTGGCTGCTGGGCAACCAGGGTGCTCAAGATGCGAACTGAACTGCAGCAATAAAGTCAAAAGGAGGGGGAAGAATGAAATGGCGATTTTCATCTTTATCCCTTGTGGTTAGACATGGTTCCTCTCAATCTATTGTTAGACTTGATTGTGTTTCCCTATCTCTACTTGCCTTTCAGACACAATGCTCTTCGCTGCTTAAAATGATTAGCATATTCCAGCAGCAATTCCTACAGCAGAATTATGCCGCATGGTGATGATTCTTTGTATCAGAAGAATGAATTTGGGAGTTTGGGACATTCCTGTTCATAAAGTTACATATCCATAGCTTCTCTCCTTGATGATTTTTTTCTCTCAGTCTATAGTCTGACTAAAATCCAGCACAAGAAAGGTGTAAGTGAATTTTATATGAAGAACATGAATCATCTGCTACAACAAATCCAATGTGCCATTTAAAATTTACTAGAAAGGTCTAAAGCCAGTGCCTTTCAAATTGTGAACTCACCTGGGTTTGGTGGTGCAAGTCTGTAGTCCCAGTTACTCAGGAGGCTAAGGAGGGAGGATTGTTTGAGGCCAGGTATTTGAAGCCACAGTGCATGCTCAACATGTCTGGAAATAACCATCACACTCCAGTCTGGGCAACACAGGGAGACCTCATCTCTAAAAAAATATTTTTAAATATTATGAACTCAATCTGTAAGTGAGCTCATTACCATGGAGAAAGTTTCCCTTTAAATGGGTGAGGCAGAGAGCAGTGGCTCACACCTGTAATCCCAGCACTTTGGGAGGCTGAGGCAGACGGATCACTGGAGGTTGGGAGTTTGAGAGCAGTCTGGCCAACACGATGAAACCCCGACTCTACTAAAAATACAAAAATTAGCCAGGCATGATGGCACACACCTATAATCCCAGCTACTTGGAAGGCTGAGGCAGGAGAAACGCTTGAATCTGGGAGGCAGAAGTTGCAGTGAGCCGATATCATGCCACTGCATTCCAGCCTGGGTGACAGGGCAAGATTGGGGGGAAAAAAAAGGGAGAAAATGGGGAAAATAATAAATAGTCCGATGTCTGGGTGTGACCCCAAACCTTATTTTCCAGGTAGTATTCTCTAGAAGGGATAGAAGACCATGGCCACCTACTGAGTGTTAGGCAACACTGTGCAGACCTCAGCAACTGTGTAGGTTACTTTTCCACCAACCTAAACAAATTTCTTCTAGTTAGAAATAAAACTGTGGTGGAATTAAAAATTGATGTGTGAACTTATCAGCAGTACCAGATGATCAGTTTCTAGAATATCATGTTTCCTTTCCCACAGTCCCCAAAAGACTGATGATTAATGATCTCTTAGACTAATAAATCTAAATTTGAAAAAGATAATAGAAATCCTGACCACTTAGTTACTTCCCAAAGCACAGGGTACTTGCTTATCTTTTTTTTTTTTTTTTTTTTTTTTGAGAGGGAGTCTTGCTCTGTCATCCAGGCTGGAGTGTGTTGACATGATCTTGGCTCACTGCAACCTCTGCCTCCCGGGTTCAAGCAATTCTCCTGCCTCAGCCTCCCGAGTAGCTGGGATTATAGGTGCCCACCACCACCTTCAGCTAATTTTTGTATTTTTAGTAGAGATGGGGTTTCACCATTTTGGCCAGGCTGGTCTCGAACTCCTGACCTCAGGTGATCTGCTCTCTTTGGCTTCTCAAAGTGCTGGGATTACGGGCATAAGCCACCACGCCTGCCTGTTTATCTTTATTTAAGAAACAGAGTACAGAAGAATTGTCTGCTCATATTGATGCTGCTTTTACTCTATTTGCTACCTGGTAATAAAAATATGTTGAAGGAATGAGTGGTGAAAGGATGGAAAAATGTGGGCAAAGAGGAACTTTTACAGGGAAAGAATATATTTTTGTTACAGTTACAGAATATATTTTTATTACAGTTGGAGAAATATATTTTTAAAAAATTAAAAATAAAAAATACATGTAAAAAACAACTGCTTAATTGGGTAAACAGTCATAGGCTTTGCATCTGGATTTATAATTAGCAAACTGAAAAAAAAGACAACTTCCAGATCACCAGTAAAGTTACCAATGCATTTAGGAGTTTCATTTCCTTAGGAAGTGTGCTTTTTCATAACATGTTGTCATAGAAACTTTTTTCTTTTCTCAGCAAGAGTCTAGCTCAGGCTGGAGTGCAGTGGCGTGATCTCAGCTCACTACAACCTCTGCCTCCCGGGTTCAAGCGATTCTCCTGCCTCAGCCTCCTGAGTAGCTGGGATTATAGGTATGTGCCACAACACTCGGCTAATTTTTGTTATTTTAGTTGACATGGGGTTTCACCATGTTGGCCAGGCTGGTCTTGAACTCCTGACCTCGTGATTTGTCCACCTTGGCCTCCCAAAGTGCTGGGATTACAGGTGTGAGCCATGGCACCCAGCCAGAAACTTTGTTAAAGTGTTGTTTTCTGGTCATTTTGTTGTTCCACTGAATGGCCTGGGAGAATACCCACAAAGTACTGGGTTAAGAAGAGAGGATACCAAAGTCCCCCACACTTTTGCCTCCCTCCTTCCCACACTCCCCAACTAAGAGAAACATGTGTTCGTCATTCCTCAGACAGAAGAGTTCCTGGAAATGCCTTTTGTTTGAAAACACTGACTGTGCCTCACCGCTCAGAGCCAAGAACAGAGGACAAGTCCCACTATTAAGGAATAAACCTTGTGAAGCAGGCGGTGGTGGAAGACACTGACCACTTCCTGTACAGTGGAGAGTCTGATTTGCGGTAATTTGGGATATGGGCAAATATGTCTACCTGCCTTACTAAAATGTGTTTAGCTTGATATTTATGTGAGACAGTTAAGCATTTGAGAACAGCCTGAATAATGTGTGGTGCCCTGTTTCCCTGTAAGTCTCTGATTTGAAGGAGGGTATTCCCAGATTCGGTGTCATTTTGCCCTGGCCAGTCACCCTTCCTCTTTTCTTATACCTCATGAGGGAAAATGGACAGCCACAGCCATAAGGAAGTGAAATCCATCGGCTATTCCCAGTTTCTGCCCAATATCCTTAGTTGCTAATGTCATTCATTTTTTTTGGAAGCCACTTCAAATCCTTTTTGGAATAAAAATAGTTATTACACATAATTAAGCAGTGTGTGTGCAGTTGCATTCTAGGAGGAATTACATTTCTTCTAATGTTGGACTCAAAATCATTGCAATTAATTAATTAGAAAATACCCTTTTCAATTCCATTTTCTCTCACTTTGAAAAATACAGACTATGTGTCAAACGTGTTTTCCTGAAAGGGGCCAGAAGCAGCAAAATTAATCACCAAGGGCTGTTTTCATTGAATATAAAGTTACAAAAAGACCTCTGAAGACCAGACAGTGGTTCAGCTACATGCGGGTGTGGTTATGGATGCGAAATACGTGAATAGCATGTGATTGCTGGCTGCATGTCCGAAGCATGCCCACACGGCCGCCTGGATAGCCCAGCTATCTCACAGGGATTACCTTTAAGCAAAACCATCTGTCACTGTGGTCTGAAACGTGTGGCGTGGGCTCTGCCACGGCAGCGACTTTGGGGTTCAGCCTTTCTCTGAAAGGCAGTGCACTGGCAAACTGAGAAATCTGACTTACTGTCAGACCGGGATTTGCTGACGCTGAACTTGGAGTGGAGTTCTAGAAGGAGTATAATCAGCATCAAAAGAGATGCCAGTCTGCTGAACTTTAAAATAGGTTATTAACAAAAAGCAAAAGCTGCAGAGTAGTCTGCAATTGCATAGCTTCTAAACTATGCCTGTGGTTTAGCCTAAAGTTGCTCATCAGAACTAGCACTGGTTTCTAGAATATAGACAGGGGGACAGAAGTAGGAACAGCATAAAGATCTTCAAGTATAATCTTATACACACACACACACACACACACACACTTCTTGCTCAGATAATATAAGCATTATAAGTAACTTTAATTATTTGTAAAATAAGTAAAAAGCAAATGTTCCAGTATTCTTAGTTCTTCTTCAATTATTGGCCTAAATTGGATGTTTTTGGAAAGCAGTTTATATCTCCTTATACATGTATTTACTTATTTTTTTTAATCCTGGCCTTGTGACTTCTGCTCTGGGCTAACTGAAGTCAGGTCGTTTTGAGTGTCTGAGTTAGAGAATCCCTGGGAAAAGAAACTTCAATTATTTTTCTGTCTGGATGAGCATCAGAACAATTCATCCTAACAACTGCTACGAATGCACGTAATTCTGTAAAAGTTGCTCTTTGAATCAAGACCTGGGCATTTGTTCCATTGCCTTGAGCTTCTTTCGGGTTTCAGTTCACCAAACCATTTTTGCTTGGGCAGAATTTAAGCCCCGTGGGTGAGGTATACACAGTCACAAGACAATGAGTAGCATAAATTCAACAATTAGCTAAAATATTTGGGAGGTGCAGACAACTAAGGTAAGTATTTGGACTGTGCTTGGAAGCAGATATTCTGGCCAACTAGAGAGAAGGAGAGAAGGGTAAAATAGAGGCTTTCATTGAAATATCCATGTCTATATTCAGCAAACCTGGGTGAAAATATAAATACACAAAAAAGCCAAAAGAGAATCAGGATGTGATTATTTGTTTTAGAAAGGAGGGTGACATGGGACTCTAATGTTCTCTTGACTTGTAGTAAGATCTCTTCAAACATCATCTTGATGTAAACTTTCCCCCACTTCCTTAGACTAGCCTTCAAGAAGAATTAGAATCGTGTCAGTGACACAAAGAGAAATAAACCAAGTTTTCCTGTATCGGAAAACTTCTTGTCTTGTATATCACAGTAATGCTCTTGAGATTCTAACAGAAAGGCCACAGGAGGGAGGAGAAAAGAAGTCTGCCTGGAAAGAGAGGACAGGGAGACCCTAAAGTCACCTGGAGGGCGTGGATGGGAACATGGTGGCAGGCAGGAGGGACTTGGGACTGGCAGCCAGCATACACCACCACCTCATGGAAGCCAAGCCATGTCTGTGGATTGTGCATTGCAAGTGGTGAGAAGCTGCTTGTCCTGTCCTCACTGGGCCAGGACCTCCAAGAGTACCCACCTGCCCATCTCTGCCCAAACACCTCGATGAACCCCCTCGTGTTACTTTCCTTGAATGGCCCAAACCATACAATTCCCCCCAAAACAGCATGGGTCCTTGCTATTCAGGGATGCTGTGGGGGACAAATCCAAGCCCGTTATGTGGGTGAAGCTACGTGGTGAAATATACCACCTGCTACAAATTCACGTCCATTCAAACAAATGTATAGACATTTAGTCAAACCATATCTTTCCAGGAGTCTGTCTACTCCATCAGGTAAGGGACAATGGAATTGAGCCTTGGTTTTCTGAACCAAGAGCCCTTGCTCACCTAGTCCTAAGTGGATGACTGTGTGATTAGATTGAGGCTGCACAAAATGAACAAGAGGCTGGACACATAGATATGAACAGATACCAAAGGAGGTAGCTCAACCCAAAACCCCCTCCACAACTCCTTGAATGAGCCTGAAGGACCTCAATCCCCTTTTTACTCCCTCATAGAATAAAAGCATGACTGGGTACCAGTCTAGAAACTCTCTGTGTTACATGATACTACTCACGCAAATACAGTCAAGACAACATATCTGCCCTGCAGGGCATTAATGATTTTACAACCAACATTCACTACAGTTAAATGATCACTAAAGTCCTTTTCACTAAAGTCCTCTTCAGCTGGAATGTTAAATGGTGCTATTAAAGTTTAGCTGAACATCTATCTCGGGGCATTTGGGTGTAAAACTCAATATTCTGGACTTAATTTGCTGGGGGCGCTTTTGTGTGTTTTGGTGAGCGGCGTGTGACAAGCCAGGGCTTCTCAGGAATAAGGGGGCTTTAAAAACAGCTGCTGCCACACTCGTCATCACCCTGTGGATACGCCTACGAAGCTGTATTACAAGTTCATGGCTCTATGAATTCGTATTACATACAAGACACAGTGTGGATTGATTTTGGCTCTTTTTCTTGACCTTTGACTCAGTGAATAATAACCAGTTTGGGACTACTTTTAATGTACTTCATAAAATAATCATAGCCACGAATGCTCAAATAGTATCTGAGCCTTAATATCACTGTGAGAATGTCAGTAGAAATAAGGTGGGCATGGTGGCTCACATCTGTAATCCCAGCACTTTGGGAGGCTGAGGCAGCCGAATCATGAGGTCAGGAGTTCAAGACCAGCCTGACCAACA
>CAUYLG010003573.1:0-47910 GCA_963573385.1 Cacajao melanocephalus
TCAAGGTTCTTAGTTTCTTTACATTGGGCTAGAACATGTTCTTTTAGCTCAGAAAAGTTTCTTATTATCCACCTTCTGAAGCCTGATTCTGTTAATGGATCACACTCGTTCTCCATCAGGCCTTGTTCCCTTGTTGATGAGGAACTAAGATCCCCTGTAGAAGGAGAGGCATTCTGATTTTGAGTATTCTCAGCCTTTTTACGCTGGTTTCTTCCCATCATTGTAAGTTTATCCACCTGTCGTTTGTAATTGCCAACTTTCAAAATAGGTCTCTGAGTGGACGTCCAAACCTCAACCAAAAGGGGACCCAGTCCCGTTTACTCTGCACCGAGAACTGCCGAGCTGGGGCGCCAACAAAACCGCCACGCCGGCCACAAGAGTCGCGCTGGCAACCCCTGGGGCTCCTCCGCTGGGAATCTCCTGGTCCGTGGGCAACAAAAATTCATCTGTAAGTGTGGCGTCCTATCGTTCTGTGCGCTTTCTCTGGGAGCTACAATCCTGAGCTGCCAGTAGTCAGCCATCTTGGATCTCTCTCCGGCAATTTTTTTTTTTTAAATTAAATTTTAAATTAAAATGAATATATGCTTATTATCAAAACTTTGGAAATACAAATATATACAAATTACACGTATAATAGATAATTTTATAACCCAGAAAAACCGTTACGATGTTATGATACTGGTGCATTTTCATGCAGTCTTTTGCGTGTGTGTGTGTGTGTGTATACATTCTTCACACATTTGGGATAATCATACACAGTATTATATCTTTTTTTCACCTAACTTTGTAACATACGTGTTTCACTGTGTCATAAATGAGCACACTATAATTATTTCCCTGTTATTGAACATTTATATTGTTTCTAATCTTTCATTATTAATATATATGTTGCATAGAAATTATAATAATTTATCTATTCGTCTAATCATTGTTCTGTCTCTGATTAGTTTAAGATAGAGTCCTAGAGTTGTAATTATGGAATCAAAAGGTACAGTGATTTTTAAAATAAGTGCTTTGGATAAATATCACTGAAATATCACCCAGAAATCCTGCTGTTGTGATTTGTACACCCACCAGAAGTATATGAATGTAATTATTTCTTTGCCCCCCGAATTACCATATAGCAGCACTATCTACTTGAAATATAATGGAAGTGACATCTATAATTTAAAATGACATTAATCATAAAAAAGTCAAAAGAAATAGATGAATTAATTTTATGTAGTATTGGTTTTAACCCAATATATGTAAAATGTTATCCTTTCAACATTTAATCTATATAAAATTATTAATGAGCTATTTTATTTTCTGTACTAAGTTTGGAGATTCTGGTGTGTATTTTACACTTTACAACGCATCTGAGTTTGGACTAGCTACACTTTAAGTGGCTACTGATTACCCTTTTTGATAGCACAGACATAAAGTATTTCATTACAAAATGATTGCCAACTTGATAAGTGGGAAAATGGCATTTCTACTTGATTTAAATTGCAGTTCCAATTACTAACAAAACTGAATATTTCCTCACATGTGGTATCTTGGAGAATGTAAATGAATCTCATTTTACATGAGCTATCAGTCTTTAGGATGTTAACACTTTTTTGTATAGTCCTAGAAAACATTTTTCTCTTCTGATGGTTTTCCCAGTTTTTAATACAAAAATTTAAAGTTTCTATGTAATTGAATTCATGTTATGTTCCTTTGTGATGGCTTTCATCGCTCATATGCTTAGGAAGCCCTTTCCCATTTAAAGACAGCTAAATATTTACTTTTAATATTTTTAGGTTTTTTTCAAGCTTAACTCTTTTACTCATCTAGATTTTATTTTGGCTTATGTCGTAAGGATAAAAATGTTTTGTTTGTTCCAAAATAGCTAATTTCCACAATACCATTTATTGAGTAATTCATCTCTTCCTCTTTGATTTAATTCCTTCACAATGTGTTAAGATTATGCATATATTCATGCCCATTCCAGGTTTTTTCAATATTTTCCCTTGAATTTAAAATTTCTATTATTAATCTGCTATTTTAATTACTATAGCTTTACATAGAGGACTATCGAATAGGAAAATGAAGAGTCAATGTTGGTTTCAGTGAAGTCAAGTAATTGTTATGGTGGGGGTTTTTGAGCAAACTGAAAAGTTAACTTCTCTGCATTAGCAATACACAAAAGCAATACATTTTAAAGTTATGCTATTAGGCTTTAAATCAAGGATAAATGACTCTTAAATATATATGTTTACTGGATACATTTTTCTACCTCTGAACTCTGTGAAAATGTCCTAAGTTACAGCACATATTCCTGTTAAACCTTTTCTGATTAGACGTTTCCCAATATTCCTTTGGCCTGCACCTCTGCCTGCACATCCCCTTCCTTGAGCTTCTGAGTTTGCAGTTTCTCCGGAACCACTGATGTCTTTTCATTTCACTATGTCCTTTGTTTATTCGAAGGCTGTTTTTTCCTGCTACAGCAGTCATCATTGCTTCCTGGGCCTTCTCAAAACCTGAATCAATTTAACTCAATTCGAAAGGGATAATGTGGCAGTGGTATATATCCACCCACCCTGTATTTCTCTGCTCAGCAAATGGGCCTGATCAGATGATTGAAAATGATGGCTGCTGGTCTACATTTAGCTTGTCAAATCCATCCTCTCTCTGCTCCTTGGCTACTCTCTGCCCCATTGCTTCTCCCTTTCTTCTCTGCTCCCCCTCACTACCTCTGCCTGAGCTCCTGAACAATTCTGTAGCCACAAGATGGGATTACCACATCCTTTGGCTTCTGTTAAGGCAATCAAGCAATCTACTGCTGACAATTTTTTTTTTCATAAGTATAAAGTCTTTTTAAACTTAAATGATTTTGAACAGTTATACAGCAGTCTTTTTTACAGTGTCCTTGTTAAATTCTACTTTTCCTCAGCTCTGGGACTCATATGTGACAGTTGGTTTCACTCACTGAGTAGTTTATCTTGGAAAAATGTACTCTATGCCAACTTGGTACAAGAGGTAGTAAATTCAAAAAGTCATATTAATTGAAAATAATCCATGTGACTATACATAGAAACATATTACACAATAGCTTCTTGCTAGGTTTGCATTTACATTTTGTGAGAAAACTGTTTTGTAAAAGAAGGGTGGTTTTGTTGCATATTTATTGTAATTCCTTACATAGGTTTAGCATTTTGTTGACCATCTATTCTACTGAACAAGGATCTATAATGGTCTAGGAGTTTAGTTGGGCAGTGGGAGACACATTATTTTGGAAAAAGTGTGTAATCTGGGAGATTTTATCACTGCCATCCAAAAGTATTATCTCTGTTTGAGTGTGAATACACATGTCTACAAGCCCACAAAGAATCCAAATCTAAAACTAAGGGTGAGGTGATATTTTGACATATTTGTAACAAAACACTAACACTTTCTTCACTTTTTAAAAATTACTCTGTTAATTTGCTAAATACTAAAATTGGTGTGACGTCATACACATTTGATTTAAAACAACTGGTCTTGACCTTTCCACCCTGAATGGTACCTGTTTAAAAATTAAACCAGTGATTGGTTGCAAGGTTGGCATATGTATGCTTTTTACACCAAGCTCCTAGCATCAGAGTCCCTTAGGTCTTTAGTAGAACTGGATGTTAAATACTGCATCAAGGCAACTTGAGAATAAGAAAATACCTTTTACTGTAGCCCACAGTACAGGCAGGAAGTAAATTACAAAGCATCCTCTATATTCCCCATGCAAAGGAAACTGATCATTTTTCATTTTATACATCATTTACACCATGATGTAGTGATTCCACTAGACTATAAAAATAACAAATGAGATAGAACTACTCCTTTGCTCCTATATTTAAGGAAAAGTCATACTTGTAAGAAAGAAGAATATGTTAGAAACACACTTTTTGTTGTAAATAAAGGTCCCTGCATTGGGAGAACTGAAGAAACACTTTAAATGTGGAAAAGTTACATATTGTATGAGAGAGAGTTCAGGGACTTCCTTCAAACTATATTTGTAAAAGTATGGATGATTAATTAAATTGGTACTTTTCAAACTATTTAGTTTGATTAACCCTCAAAAATTAGAAGTATGTGTCAGTAATTTTACCCAGAGCCAGTAATTTATATTATTAAATTTTGCTTAAAAATAATTGGTATTATCTAAGATACTTTAGTGAAATTTTCTAAGTCATAATTATTATGCTGTGGCATTAAATTTGATTTAAATTTGATTATTCAGGGACATGTGAGATTCCACTTGCTTAAACAATCTCATTCATCGTTTTCCCCATTGTTTTTTAGTATGCAAGACACTCACGTCTCTCTCTCTCTCTCTCTCTCTCTCTCTCACATGCACACACACTCTCTCTCTATATAGAGATATTTATTTATATATATAGATATATATTTAGATATAATATATAGATATGTATTTAGATATAATATATAAATATATATATTTAGAAATATATATATAAATATAGCTATATATTTCTCTCTCTATATATAGATATATTTAGAGAGAGAGAGAGAGAAGAGAAATATATAAATATATACATATTTGACTGAAAAATATTACTTGGAGGTTATTCCATCTTTTGTGCATATAGAGCTGTCTATATGAGCTACCTGTAGTGTCTTAGTCTGCTTTTTGAACCAATCCCCTATTGATGAACATTTAGGTTATTTTGAGTTGAATAGCCATATACAATCTCTTTGTATATATATGTGACTATATCTGTGGGAAAAGTGCCAAGCAGTGGAACTGACGGATCATATGGTTGGTGGCATTTTTAATATTTATCAATATTGCCAAATTCCTCCTGTATAAGCTCTAGCAATTTGTATTCATACAATTTTTGAGACCCTTTCCCTCACTCTGTACAACATTGACAGAACTGAAGATACACCTCAAATATGGATAAATTCCATGTTATATGAGAGAATTCAGGGCATTCATTCAAACTATATTAGTAAAAGTATGAATGATTAAGTTGGTAAATTTCAAAATATTTAAGCTTTTGATCTTTGCTAATTCAATAGGAAAATGCAGTATTTAGTAGTTATTATTTACCTGTCTTTCATAATGTGTGAGGCTCAATATTTTCCTTTTATATGTTTAAAATCTTTCACTATTTCCTAGTCTATGAATTGTCTGTTTGTGTTAGGCCATTCTTGAATTGCTATAAAGAAATACCTGAAACTGAGTAATTCATAAAGAAAATGACTCAAAATTTTGCAGGCTTTATAGGAAGCATGATGTCAACATCTGCTTGGCTTCTGGAAAGGCCTCAGGGAGCTTACAATTATGGTGGAAGGCTAAGAGGGAGCAGACACATCAAACAGAAAAAAGTAGGAGCGCGCGAGAGAGAATGACAGAGTATGTGTCACATACTTTTAAATAACCAGATCTCACTAGAACATAACTATCTTGAAGACAGCACTAAGCCATGATGGATCCAACCCCATGATCTAAACACCTCCTGCCAGGCCCCACCTCCAGCAATGAGGATTGCAATTCAATATGAAATTTGGGTGGGACAAATATACAAAGTGTATCACTCAGCCCATGGCCCCTTCCAAATCTTATGTCATTCTCACATTTCAAAATCCAATGATGCCTAACAGTCTCTCAAAGTCTTAGCTTATTCCAGCATTAACTCAAAGGTCCAAAGTCTCATCTGAGACAAGGCAAATCCATTCCACCTATGAGCTTGTATAATCAAAAACAAGTTAGTTGCTTCAAAAAGACAACGGGGCTAAACATTCCCATTTCAAAAAGAAAAAAATGGCCTAAAGAAAGGGTCTAAGGCCCCATGCAAGTTCAAAACCCAGCATGGCAGTCATTAAATCTTAAAACTCCAAAATAATTTCCTTTGACTCCATGTCCCACATCCAGAGCACACTGGTCCAAGGGGTGGGCTCAGAAGACCTTGTACTCCATCCATGTGACTTTGCAGGGTTCAAGCCCCAAGGTTGCTGTCACTGATACTGAGTCCCTGTGGCTTTTCCATGCACAGGGTGTGACTGCCAGTGGATCTACAGTTCTCAAGTCTGGAGGGCAGTGGCCTCCTTCTCAGAGCTTCGATAGGCACTGCCCCAGTGGGTACTCTGTGGGTGTTCCAACCTCACATTTCTTTTTATTAGTGTGCTAGTAGAGGTTTCCCGGGGGCCGGGGGGAGTCCCCCTCTGCAGCAGGCTTATGCCTGGGAACCCAGGCTTTTTCATCTTCTGAAATCTAGGTAGAAGGTGCCAAGCCTCATTCACTCTGGTGCTCTGTACACCTCAAGCCTTAATACCACATGGAAGTTGCTGATGCTTATGGTGGCTCATGCTCTCTGGAGCAGTTGCATGAGCAATATCTGCGGCCCTTTGAGTCAATGCTGGAACAGCTGGGAGGTGGAGAGCAGCGTCCCAAGGCTGCAGAGGGCAGTGGGGCCCTGGACCTGTCCCACAAAACTATTCCCTCCTAGGCTTCTGGGCCTCCTACCAGGCCCCATCTCCAGCACTGGGGACTACAATTCAACATGAGATTTGAGTGGAGACAGATATCCAAATTCTATCACCGTTTATATCCTATACTCATTTTTATATTAAAATCTTTGTTATTTGTAGGGATACTTTATGAAATAAAATGGTTAGAACTCTGTCATCTGTTAAAACTTTTAAAACATGTTTGCCATTTGAGTTTTACTTAGTTCATTTTATAATTTTTATGTAGCTATTATAAAATTTCATCTAGTCAAAGTATATCTTAGAGCTTCTGAATTTTGTGTCATGCTTAGGGTTAACTATAGGATTACAAAATAAGTGTTCCTCCACCTTTTCTTCTAATCCTTTCATGGTTTTATTTAAATTTGTGGTCCATCTGAATTTTTAAAATGTGAGTTGTTAGACCTTAATTTATTTATTCAACAAACTTTTATTGAGTCTGTACCCAAGTATCGAAAACTACTGTCATATTCCAAAGAGTAATATCGGGTCACTCGTGAACATGTTACAAGGAAGCCAAAACTGATCCTTTGGCAGTTAGCAATTTATCCACTTCCACCTACCTTTCATATAAGAGATCTGTCAAAGTTTCACCCACTGAGGATTAAGTCCTCCCTGTTTCCATGGACCCAGCAGCATCAGCATCAGCATCACCTGGGAGCTTGCTAGAAATGCAGAATGTCAGGTCTCACCTCAGACCTACTGAGTCTACATTTTAATAAGATCCCTAGGTAATACTTAAGTACATTAAAATCTGGGTAGCATTGAGCTAGACACGAAGAAAGCATCTTTTGTCTTCTAGCCCATTCCTATAAATTAAAATACATAGGGTCAAGGAAAGGAAAAGGTGAGAACACCTCCTGGTTATTAGGTACATAGAGTATTTTCAAGATCAGCGATTTTTCTGTCCCTTTGTTCAGTTTTTCCAAAGTATGATTCCAATCCTAGACAGTTTTCAATCAGTTATTTCAAATTATTTCCTATCATTTTTAAATTACTTCTATTTATTAGGCAATTTTCATATGAATTCTAATTATGTTACACAACAATTTTTTTGAGGCAGATATTATTACTTCCACTTTATAGAAGAGGAAACCTGAAATGAAGAGAGTTTAGGCAACTTTCCTAAGGCCACACAGCGTAAGTGGGAGACTGTCCAGATTTGCATCCAGGACTGTGGGAGAGTCGATTCCTCAACTAGAAGAATCACAAAAAGAAGGTTACTGTAGGTGTAATTTGGGAAAAGAAAGGGTGGGATTAAAATCGTAGAGCAGGAATGGGAACTTTTGACAGAACAGAGAAGTTTACTTGGGTATCCAATGGTTAAGATAAGTAAACAGGCAGTTACTAAATATCGTGGTTAGCAACCCATTGTGCTTGTGTTTTTTTAACCATTAAAGATACTTAACAGTTGTTTATGACAGTGTTAGATACAGAATGTTGGATTTGGTTTTCAAAGCTTTCTTTTTGCTCCTCTGTATGAGGTCAGAAACTGTTTTAATGTCAATGCACGCTGTTTTCCATAGCGCTGTACTAGGTTACATTTCCACCAGCAGTATAGAAGTGTTCCTTATTCACTGCATCTACATCAACATCTACTCTTCTGGGATTTTGTGATTATGACCATTCTTGTAGGAGGAAGGTGGTATCGCATTGTGATTTTGATTTGCATTTCCCTGATCATTAGTGGTGTTGGGCATTTTTTCATATGTTTGTTGGGCATTGGCATACCTTCTTTTGAGAGTTGACTATTCATGTCCTTAGCCTACTTTTTGATGGAATTTTTTTTTTCTTACTGAGTTCATCGTAGATGCTGGATACTAGTTCTTTGTCAGATGTATAGATTGTAAAGATTTTCTCCCACTCTGTGGGTTGTCTGTTTACTCTGTGGACTGTTGCTTTTTGCCATGCAGAAGCTCTTTAGTTTAATTAAGTCCTGTTTATGTTTGTTTTTATTGCTTTTGTTTTGGGTTCTTGGTCATGAAATCCTTGCCTAAGCCAAGGTCTAGAAGGGCTTTTCTGATGTTATCTTCTAGAATTTTTATAGTTTCAGGTCTTAGGTTTTAAGTCCTTAATCCATCTTGAGTTGATTTTTGTATAAGGTAAGAGATGAGAATCCAGTTTCATTCTCTTACATGTGGCTAGCCAATTATCCTAGCACCATTTGTTGAAAGGGTATCCTTTCCCCACTATATGTTTTCATTTGCTTTGTTGAAGATCAGTCGGCTGTAAGTATTTGGGTTTATTTATTGGTTCTCTATTCTGTTCCATTGGCCTGTGTGCCTATTTTTATAGCAGTACCACACTGTTTTGGTGACTATGGCCTTAAACTATAGTTTGAAGTCACAGGTAGTGTGATTTGTTCTTTTTGCTTAGTCTTGCTTTGACTATATGGACTCTTTGTTGGTTCCATATGAATTTTAGGATTGTTTTTTCTAATTCTGTGAAGAATGATGGTGGTATGCTGCTAGGGATTGAGTTGAATTTGTAGATTGTTTTTGACAGTATGGTCATTTTCACAATATTGATTCTACCCATCCATGAGCGTGGGATGTGGTTCCATTGGTTTGTGTCATCTGTGGTTTATTTCAGCAGTGTTTGTAGTTTTCCTTGTAGAGGTATTTCACTTCCTTTGTTAGATATATTCCTAAGTATTTTATTTTTACAACTATTGTAAAAGGGATTGAGTTCTTGATTTGATTCTCTGCTTGGTCACTGTTGGTGTAAAGAAGAGCTACTGATTTGTGTACGTTAATCTTGTATCTGGGAAACTTTGCTGAATTCTTTTGTCAGTTATAGGAGCTTTCTGGAGAAGTCCTTAGGTTTAAGGTGAACTATCATATCGTCAACAAACAGTGACAGTTTGACTTCCTCTTTACCAGTTTGGATGCCATTTATTTCTTTCTCTTGTCTGATTGCTCTGGCTAGGACTTCCAGTGCTATGTTGAAGAGGAGGGGTGAGAGTAGGCATCCTTGTCTTGTTCCAGTTCTCAGAGGGAATGCTTTCAATTTTTCCCCATTCAGTATTATGTTGTCTGTGGGTTTGTCATAGTTGGCTTTTATTACATTAAGATATGCCCCTTGTATGTATGTTTTGCTGAGAGTTTTAATCATATAGGGTTGCTGGATTTTGTCAGTTGTCTTCTCAGCATCTATTGAGATAATCATGTGGATTTTTGTTTTTAATTCTGTTCATGTGGTGTATCACAATTATTGTGTATGTTAAACCATTCCTTTATCCCTGGTATGAAACCACTTGAGCATGGTGGATTATCTTTTCGATATGTTACTGATTCAGTTGGTTGGTGTTTTTTTGAGGATTTTGGCATTTATGTTTATCAAGAATATTGGTATGTATTTTTCTTTTTTGGTTATGTCCTTTTCCTAGTTTTGGTAGTAGGGTGATAATGACTTCATAGAATGAATAAAGAGGATTCCTTCTTTCTGTGTCTTGTGGAATATGGTCAAAAGGATTGGTACCAATTCTTCTTTGAATGTCTGGTAGAATTCTGCTGTGAATCCATCTGGTCCTGGATATTTTTTGTTGGTAATTTTAAAATTACCATTTCAATCTCATTGCTTGTTTTTGGTCTGTTCAGGATATCTAATTATTCCTGATTTAAGCTAGGTGGGTTGTATTTTCCCAGGAATTTATCTAGCTCTTCTAGGATTTCTAGTTTATGTGTTAAAGGTGTTAATAATAGCCTTGAATGATCGTTTGTATTTCAGTGGTGTCAGTTGTAGTATCTCCTGTTTTGTTTCTCAGTGAGGTTATTTGTATTTTCTCTCTTTTCTTCGTTAATCTTACCAATTGTCTATAAATTTTATTTATCTTTTCAAAGAACCAGCTTTTTGTTTCACTTATCTTTTGTATTATTTTGGTTCAATTTCATTTATTTCTGCTCTGATCTTGGTTATTTCCTTTCTTTTGTTGGGTTTGGGTTTGGTTTGTTCTTGTTTCTCTAGTTCTTTGAAGTGTTACCTTAGATTGTCTGTTTGTGCTCTTTCAGACATTTTGATGTAAGTGTTTAGGGCTATGATCTTTTCTCCTAGCACCACCTTTGCTGTATTCCAGAGGTTTTGATAGGCTGTGTCATTATTGTCATTCAGCTCAAAGAATTTTTAAATTTCCATCTTGATTTTGTTTTTGATGCAATGCTCATCCAGGAGCAGGTTATTTAATTTACATGTATTTGTATGATTTTGAAGGCTCCTTTTGGAGTTGATTTCCAGTGTTACTCCACTGTGGTCTGAGAGAGTGCTTGATATAATTTCAATTTTCTGAAATACATTGAGGCTCATTTTATATCCTAACATATGGTCCATCTTGGAGAAAGTTCCATGTGCTGTTGAATAGAATGTGTATTCTGCAGTTGTTGGATGAAATGCTTTGTACATCTGTTAAGTCCATTTGTTCCAAGGTATAGTTTAAATCCATTGTTTCTTTGTTGACTTTCAGTCTTGATGACCTGTCTAGGGCTCTCAGTGGAGTATTGAAGTCCCCCACTACTATTTTGTTGGTATCTATCTCATTTCCTAGGTCTATTAGCAATTGTTTTATAAATTTGGAGCTCCAGTATTAGGTGCATATATGTTTAGGATTGTGATATTTTCTGGTTTGACAAGGCATTTTACCATTAAATACTGTCTCCCCTTGTCTCCTTTAACTAATGTTGCTTTAAAGTCTGGTTTGTCTGATACAAGACTAGCTACCCCTGTTCCCTTTTGGTGTACATTTGCATGAAATGTCTTTTTCCACCCCTTTGCTCTAAGTTTTTTTGGGTCTTTATATTAGGTGGTCTCCTGAAGGCAGCAGTTGGTTGGTGAGTTCTTACCCATTCTGTGGTTCCGTATCTTTTAAATGGAGTATTTAGGCTATTTATATTCATTGTTAGTATTAAAATGTGAGGTATCATTGCTTTCATCATGCTCTTTGTTGCCTGGGTACTTTCTTTTTTTTTTTTTTTTTTAATTTTTAACTTGTATTTTTGTTTTATAGGTCCTGTGTGATTTATGCTTTAAAGAGGTTCTGTTTTGATGTGTTTCCAGGATTTATTTCAAGACTTAGAGTTCCTTTTAGCCGTTTTTGTAGTGGTGGTTTGGTAATGGCAAATTCTCTCAGCATTTGTTTGTCAGGAAATGACTATATTTCTCCTTCATACGTGATGCTTAGTTTCTCTGGATACAAATTCTTGGCTGATAATTGTTTTGCTTAAGGAGGCTGAAGATTGGTCCACAATCCCTTCTAGCTTGTAGGGTTTCTGCTGAGAAATCTACTGTTAATCTGATAGGTTTTCCTTTATAGATTACCTGGTGCTTCTCTCTCAAAGATCTTAAGATTCTTTCTTTTGTCTTACCTTTGGATAACCTGATGACAATATGCCTAGGTGATGATCTTTTTGTGATGAATTTCCCAGGTGTTCTTTGTGCTTCTTGCATTTGGCTCTCTAGGTCTCTTGCAAGGCTGGGGAAGTTTTTCTCAGTTATTCCTCCAAATATGTTTTCCTGGCTTTTAGAATTCTCTTCTTCCTCAAGTATACTGATTATTCTTGGGTTTGGTCATTTAACATAATCCCAGACTTTTTGGAGGCTTTGTTCATATTTTCTTATTCTTTTCTCTTTGTCTTTGTTGGATTGTGTTAATTAGAAAACCTTGTCTTTGAGTTCTGAATTTCTTTCTTCTACTTGTTCAATTCTATTCCTGAGACTTTCCAGAGCATTTTGCACTTCTAAAAGTGTGTCCAAAGGCTCTTGATTTTTTTCATTGTTTTTTTCTTTAAGCTATCTATTTCCATAAATATTTCTCCCTTCACTTACTGTATCATTTTTTAAAAAATTTTCTTGAATTGGGCTTCACCTTTCTCTGGTTCCTCTCTGATTAGCTTAATAACTAACCTCCTGAATTCTTTTTCAGGTAAATCAGGAATTTCTTCTTGGTTTGGATCCACTTGGTTTGGATTTTTTTGGGTGTGTTGAAGAGCCTTGTTTTGTCATATTACCAGGGTGGGTTTTCTGGTTTCTTCTCATTTGGGTAGGCTCTGTCAGAGGGAAGGTCTAGGGCTGAAGGCTGTTATTCTGATTCTTTTGTCCCACGGGGTGTTCCCTTGCTGTAGTACTCTCCCCATTTTCCTATGGATGTGGGTTCCTCTGAGCTGAACTGCAGTGATGGTTGTCTCTCTTCTGGATCTAGCCACCCAGTGAGTCTACCTGGCTCTGGGCTGGCACTGGGAATTGTCTGCACAGAGTCCTGTGATGTGAACTCTTTATGGGTCTCTTAGGTGTTGATAACAGCATCTGTTCCTGTGGAGATGGCAGAGTGCAATAGCTTTGGTGGTTTACTGCTCTATTTTTGTGCTGATTGGCCTCCTGCCAGTAGGTGACACTTTGCAGAAAGCATCAGCTATAGTAGTGCAGAGAGGTACCAGCAGTGGGCAGGGCCATAGAACTCCTAAGATTATATGCCCTTTGTCTTCCACTACCAGGGTGGACAGGGAAAGACCATCAGGAAGGGTCGAGGCTATGGCTGAGTATTTGAGGTGTCTTCTGGGTCCTGTAGGAGCATTCTGCTTCCTTCAGAGGGTCTGTGGGTCCTCTCAGGATTGCTCTGGAAGGTGCATTTCATGTAGCCTCTCAGACATTCCATGAGTGTAAGCAGCTACTTGCCTTTTGTAGTGGCCAAGTCAATAATATATTCTTATTTTGGCTCTGCTCCTTTCCCTGCTTCATTCCCCTGTCCCTCATCATTGATCCTGGGATATCACCTCCCAGGAAAAACTTTACATTGGGCTTTTCCTCCAGGGAACATGGGTTAAGACTAATAGTGGGGTGAATATCAGGCCCTGAGATGGTATCTGCCTATGCTGCTCTGTCCTTAAATGTCCTTATTCTTGTCTTGTTTTTAGTCATCACCTCTCTATGTTGCTACCTGCTGAAATGTTTCATTGCCATCTAGCCCCAACCTTCATGTTCCAGAGGTACCTGCTGAAAATGGCCTTTAATCTAAGTTCTGAGGCCATTTCTAATCCATGACTCTGGGCTGCAGGGGAGGTATTGAACTGTTTCCCACACACCATGGGGATCCATGGGGACTCTGTGAGGCCCGTCTGCCTGGGGGACCCATGAATATATCTTTCTTATCCTTTCCCAAGCCATGATTGCTTAAGATATCTCTGTGAGGCTTTCTGGCTCCCAGAGCTACAGCTAGAGGAGGTGGGATATGGGGTCTTTTTAATGTTGATTCCAAAATCTATCCAGATGTTCCATCATCTTCTGCTTTGGAATTGGCCTATGAGACATCTCCAGTGTACCTCTTGAATTTTTCATGGCCTGTGTTATATAAAAATAATAGCATCCTTGAAAGCACACTGGTTGGTTGTTTGTTTTTTAACAGGGGCATTGACTTAGAGTTTTGTCAACTGGCCTGAGAGCTAAACTACCAGTTCAATTTTTGTTGTGGATTGTCCCATTACAAGGGAAGATGATCGATTAACCGGATCTTGTTGCACCCAAGGATAGAGCACTTACTTTACTAGATGCAAAAACCTTCCACAACCAGATCTTGTGAGAACTCATTCTCTATCATGAGAACTGCAAAAGGGAAATCTGCTCCCTTGATCCAATCACCTCCCACCAGGCCCCTCCCCTGACAGGTGGGGATTACAATTCAACATGAAATTTGGGTGGGGACACAGAGCCAAAGCATATCATTCTGCCCCTGGACCCTTCCAAATTTCATGTCCTTCTTAAATTTCAAAGCACAATCATGCCTTCCCAACAGTCCCCCAAAGTCTTAACTCATTCCAGCATTAACTCAAGAGTCTAAGTCCAAAGTTTCATCTAAGACATGGCAAGTGTCTTCCACCAATGAGACTGTAAAATCAAAAACAAAATAGTTACTTCCAAGATACAATGCAGGTGTATAGGCTTTTGGTAAATACACCCATTCTGAAAGGGATAAATCAACCAAAACAAAGGGGCTACAGGCTGAAACCTGCAAGTCTGAAACCCAGCAGGGCATTCATTAAATCTTAAAACTCAAAAATAATCTCCTTTGACTCCATGTCTCCCATCCAGGTTACACTGATACAAAGGGTAGGCTCCCAAGGCCTTGGGCAGCTCTGCCCCTGTGGCTCTGCAGGGCTCAGCTCCTGTGACTGCTATCAAGGGTTGGTGTTGAGTGCCCACAGCTTTTCCAGGTACACAGTGCAAGCTGTCAGTGGATCTACCATTCTGGGGTCTTGGAGGATAGTGGCCTTCTCACAGCTCCACGAGACTCTGTGTGGAGGCTCCAACCCCACGTTTCCCCTGTGCACTGCCCTGCCCTAGTACAGGTTCTCTGTAAGAACTATGCCCTTGCAGAAAATTTCTGCCTGGGCATGTAGACATTTCCATACATCCTCTGAAATTTAGACAGAGGTTCCCAAACCTCGGTTCTTGACTTCTTTGCACCCACAGGCTTAATACCACGTGGAAGCCACCAAGGCTTACAGTTTGCACTCTCTGAAGTCATGGTCTGACCTGTACCTTGGCCCCTTTTAGCCACTGCTGAAGCTGGAGCAGTCATGATGAAGGGTACTATGTCCTGAGGCAGCACAGAGCAGCAGGGCCCTAGGCCTGTCCCAGAAAACCATTCTTTCCTCTTAGCCCTCTAGGCTTGTTATGACAGGGACTGCCAAGAAGGTCTCTGAAATGTCTTCAAGGCATTTCCCCATTACCTTGGTTTTCAATATTTGACTCCTCTTTAGTTATGCAAATTTCTGTGGCCTACTTGAATTCCTCCCAAGAGAATGGGTTTTTCTTTTCTTTCTTTTTTTTTTTTTTAATTTTTTTTATTGCATTTTAGGTTTTAGGGTACATGTGAAGAACATGCAGGATTGATGCATAGGTACACACATGGCAGTGTGATTTGCTGCCTTCCTCCCCATCACCTATACCTGGCATTTCTCCCCATGCTATCTCTCCCCAACTCCCCACCCCCTGCTGCCCCTCCCCTATTTCCCCCCTACAGTCCCCAGTGTGTGATGCTCCCCTCCCTGTGTCCATGTGTTCTCATTGTTCAAAACCCACCTATGAGTGAGAACATACGGCGTTTGATTTTCTGTTCTTGCATCAGTATGCTGAGAATTATGGTTTCCAGGTTCATCCATGTCCCTACAAAGGACACGAATTCTTCGTTTTTTATGGCTGCATAGTATTCCATGGTGTGTATGTGCCATATTTTCCCTGTCCAGTCTATCTTCGATGGGCATTTGGGTTGGTTCCAGGTCTTTTCTATTGTAAACTGTGCTGCAATGAACATTCGTGTGCAAGTGTCCTTATAGTAGGACAATTTATAATCCTTTGGATATATACCCAGTAATGGGATTGCTGAGTCAAATGGAATTTCTATTTCTAGGTCCTTGAGGGATCGCCACACTGTCTTCCACAATGGTTGAACTAATTTACACTCCCACTGACAGTGTAAAAGTGTTCCTATTTTTCTCCACATCCTCTCTAGCATCTGTTGTCTCCCGATTTTTTAATGATCGCCATTCTAACTGGCATAAGATAGTATCTCAATGTAGTTTTGATTTGCATTTCTCTAATGACCAGTGATGAGATGAGCATTTTTTCATATGTTTGTTGGCCTCATGTATGTCTTCTTTTGTAAAGTGTCTGTTCATATCCTTCACCCATTTTTGAATGGGCTTATTTGTTTTTTTCTTGTAAATCTGTTTTAGTTCTTTGTAGATTCTGGATATTAGCCCTTTGTCAGATAGGTAGATAGCAAAAATTTTTTCCCATTCTGTTGGTTGCCAATTCACTCTAATGACAGTTTCTTTTGCTGGGCAGAAGCTGTGGAGTTTGATTAGGTCCCATTTGTCTATTTTGGCTTTTGTTGCCAATGCTTTTGTACCACATAGTCAGGCTGCAAATTTTCTAAACTTTTCTTTTAAATATGTTCTAGTTTCACATAATCTCTTTGCTCATGCATATGAGTATACACTGTTAAAAGAAGCCAGGCCACATGTTGAATGCTTTGCTGCTTAGAAATATCTTCTGCCACTTACTTTAAATCATCTCTTTCAAGTTCAAAGTTTCACAGATGTCTTCTTCCCTCTTTTACACTACAAGATACCTCCAACCTATTTGTTAATGCATAACAAAAGTAAGCTTCATTCCAGTTTCCAGTAAGTTCCTCATCTCCATCTGAGACCACTTCAGCTTGGACTTAATTGTCCATATCAGTATCAGCATTTTGGTCACAACAACTTAACAAGTCTCTAGGAAGTTTGAAACTTTCCTACATCTTTCTATCTTCTTCTGAGCCCTCCAACTTTTGACAATTGACAAACCATTTTCCAAAGAGGCTGGATAATTTTACATTCTCACCAGCAGTGTATTAGGGTACCAGTTTCCCCACATCCTTACCAAGGTACCATCCTTACTTTTCATACTATTTCAAGTTACTATAAAAAGCTCACACTGAAGGAATTAAATATTATATTCTAAAACATTGAGAATGGAGTATCTACATAAATTATTTGGTATTCTTCTGTATGGGAGATTTTTCTCTTCACCCTAATGATTTACTTATTCAGTCTCTCATGTATATCAGTATAAGTACATTACTATTTATACTTTGCATTATAATCAAATATTATTTTATTTATTTTTGCTCAAAATTTCTCAGCTTTGGCAACTGGGAGCTGTTTCAATGATCTCTTGTGTACCTCTGAATTACTCCTATTAATGTGGGTATTTTTTAAAGTGAGCACTTCTTTACTTTTTGACACTACAAGATGCTTCCAGCTCATCCTAGAATGCTCTTGCCCCATCCTAAAATTTATTATCATACAGAATATCTCCAAGGAACCTAGTTCCTTTTTGTCAGTGAGTGGTATTAGAAATGAAGATCTGTGTGCTAGGTGTGTTCCTTGCTACTGGGGTGTCATTGCTTTTGGGTCCTCTCAGCTTACAAAGCAAGGAAATATATGTGTATATACTAACTCATGTATATACACATATCTATAAATATTTCTCTAACCATCTGAATCTATATAAAGCTAAACATGAGTTCTCATAGTAATACATCCAACTTGAATCCATGACACATGTATCATTCTAGGCTACCCCCTTTGCTTATTTTATAAACTCCCACCCAAATGGTAAGAAATCTGGCCCCCATTATCCACCATCCATTTACTTAATTGTTCAATTCCAATATACGTGTATAATAGTACCAGAATTGTTACTCCATTCCCCTGTACTCATGTGGGAAACATTTTCATCAGTTAGGATGCTTGTGTAGTTCCTTTGGCCTTTAGTATTACAGACTCTACTCATTTCCAAACTCACTTAGGTCAGTACTTTTTCCCTATCCCATTCAGCAAAGTTGTATCATACATTTGCAATACAATTAGATTATCTTGTTATAGTCCATATTTTCTGGAATCCCCCTATGTTCTAAATCATTTTTAAAATTCCATAAGTTAAGGTTCACTCTTTGTGCTGTAAAGGTCTGTGGGTTTTGGCAAATGTCTACTGCCGTGTATCCACCATTACAGTATCACAAATAATTTCACTGCTCTAGAAAATTCCTTGTACTCCACCTATCTCATTCTCCTCCCTCTGCCAACCCATGCCACTTCTGGAAACTTCTGATTTTTCTTGCTGTCTTTATAGTTTTGCTTTGCCCATAATGTTATATATTGCAATTATGTAGTACGTAGCCTTTTCAGTTGGGCATATTTCACTAACCGGATGCATTTAAAGTTCATGCATGCCTTTTTGTGGCTTGTCAGCTCATTTTTAATTGCTGAATAACATTCTTTTGGATGTATGTAGTAGTTTATCCATTTATCTATTCTTATTATCAATTTCATTTATTTGTATTGTAATTTTTATTTTCTTCCAATTGCTTAAACTTGTTCTTATTTTACCATTCCTGTTGATTCTTCCTGCTTATTCCCCCCTTCCTGTTTATTGTTTTCTTAAACATTTTAACAATTTTTACATATACAGTACTGTAGTATTAACAATACGTACTTTGTCATATAATACATCCCTAGAACTTTTACATCTTGCAAAACAAACTCTATAATGGAGACTCTAATGGAAGCTCTTTCAATTGAATTCTTTTCCACTTTCCCTTAGTCCCTGGAAACCACCATTTTACTACCTGTTCTAAGAGTTTGACTACTGTAAATACCTGTAACTGAAATTATGTAGTCTTTATTTTTTGTGACTATATAATGCATTGTACTGTATTAGTATAATGCATTTAATATAATGTATAGTGTAATTATACTAAATGCATTATACTATGCATTATGCAATTAGTATAATGTATTATAATGCATTTGTGAATTTATAATGCATTATACTAATTGCATTTAGTATAATGTCCTCAAGGTTCACCAATTTTGTTATGTATAACAGTATTTCCTTCTTTTTTAAGTATGAATAATATTCAATTGTACTTACGTGTCACATTTTCTGTATGCATTCATATATGAATGGATTCTTGGGTAGCTTCTGCCTCTTGGCTTATTGTGAATATGAATATAATGAGTATAATGAATATGGGTGGACAAATATCTTCTTAAGATCCTGTTTTCAATTATTTTGGGTATATTTCCAGATGTGAGATTTATAGATCATATGGATGTACTTTAAAAATACTTTTTAAGGAATCTTCATAGTATTTTCCATAGGGGGCTCTACTATTTTACATTCTCACCAATGGTGTACAAGGGTTCCAATTTCTTTACATCGTCTTGAACCTTGCTATTTTTTTCAGTCAAAAGGTGAATAATTTAATTATAGTATCTCCAAAAGGAACAAAAATCATTATGTTAATCTATATGAACAACTATGGAATAGTTTGTGACCCATATATACAGATTGTCACTTTGTCATGTCTAGACATTGCTTTTCTTGTTAAAGAGGCTGAGTCTTGATTGCTTTAGTAAAATATATTGTCAACCTAAAGAGACAGTTTTGAGTAGGAAATCTTACAGGGTAAACACAGTCCCTCTTTGTGACTAGTAGATATTTTCTCTTTATCCATATCAGCTTCTACTTTCTGCCTTCTTTTTACTGAGATCAGTGTAGGGGATGGTTAGGATGTTCTATTTTAATTTTTTTTATTATACTTTATGTTCTGGGGTACATGTGTAGCTCATGCAGGATTGTCCAAAGTAACACAAAAATGAGATTGAAAGTACGAAACAGTACAGGTTTTTAATGAAATGTAATATCTGCCTCCCTCAAACATCTCTATTTTGAGACATAATTTCTAGAAATAACCATTTTTAACCATTATGCTTTTAAATTCTGGGTATTACCTACTTCTATACTTCTAGGAATTTTAAAGTTTTAAGCCTTAAATTTAGGTCTTTAAGCTATTTTGTGTTAATTTTTGCATAGAGTATAAGCTAAGGGTCCAAATTCATTCTTTTGCATGTACATAGCCAATTTTCCTAACATAATTTGTTGAAGAGACCATCCTTTCCTCACTGTGTGCCCTTGGCATCCTTGTCAATTATCATGTGACCATATATAGAAGAGTTTATTTCTGGGCTCTCTTCTATTGTTTTGGACTATATGTCTGTTTTATACCAGTACCATACCAGTTTTATTACTATAGAATTTTAATACATTTTTTAATCATCCCGTTTTTTGTTTATTCTTAAGAACGAAATTTCTCCGAGTAATATTTTATAATCAAGACATTTGTTTCAGTTTTGTTCTGTTACCTACAGTGCCACTGTTGCTTGGAGAGAGATAAATGGCATGTCATCGGCAGTAATTCTATCTTTTGGGCAATGTTATTTTGAAAAACAGTGGGATGAGGTTGATGTTATCAGTTGACAAATCTCTAATCCATGCCCAGATTTGTAACAAAATGTCTTCACATCTACTCATAATTTTTCATAATCTACTCCTGGTTCTTTGGAACCATGAGAATATTATGTGCTTTAAATAAAAAGTCTTGTCACTTATGGTATGCATCAAAATGATTCTGAGGCTCAGAAGCATACCTATGCTTCCTTATGTATAATACTTTGAAAGAGTTCCTGTTTGCTAGTGGGGGGGTCTCTACTGTTCTCATTCAAACAGAAGTTTTACCAAAGAGTTTATTTGCATATGGAAATTTTTCCGTGTCTTGATTATCCTCAAAGGCATTCTGCACAGGAGTCATCTTTGCCCTCTCACAGTCAGTTCTTTGAATCCATGCAGCTGAAATTGTGGATAAATATAAGAAATTTCCATGTTCCTAACAATCACATGCCAGCTTTTTATTGTGATTTAAACAAAGGCAAAATATCATGTGCAAAAACAAACAAAATATAGCTAGTCAGGCATTGTTGTTTCTAAACATGTGCTCCAACCTCCAAAACTAAAAATACTTATTTGATTTATAAACCTATGGTGAAATATCATTGCTAATTTTAAAGAATTGAAGCCTGGGTTGCTGAATTGTATATGTTTTACATTAGCATTTGAATCAAGATTTCTAAAACAAATCCAAACTGAATCATAAATTAGTTTCTTATTATGCATAATGTGCACGGCTCGGGATACAAAACTGCTTGACATTAAAGCTGTATGTAAGAGTGATTTTAATTTCTTAATTTTCCAGTTTAATGGAGATGTGTTGAAAATATTAATCTATCATGTCTCTTCCTTCTCTATCTTGAAATCATGTTACCAGTAACCACTATTACCATTATAGCACCTGAGAAAGGTGGAGGGGAACTGTTCCTCCAGGCTTTAGTCTGTTTTCACCCCACTAATCAAGACATACCCAAGACTGAGTAATTTATAAAGGAAAGAAGTTTTATTGACTCAAGTTGAGCATGGCTGGGGAGGCCTCACAATCATGGCGGAAAGTGAAGGAAGAACAAAGGCATGTCTTACATGGCTGCAGGCAAGAGAACATGTGCAGGGGAACTGCCCTTTATAAAACCATCAGATCTTATGAGAAGTATTCACTATCCAGACAATAGCATAGGAAAACCTGGCCCCATGATTCAGTTACCTCCTACTACGTCCCTCCTACAACATGTGGGGATTATGGGAGCTACAATTCAAGACGAGATTTGAGTGGGGACATAGCCAAACCATATCATTCTTCCCCCCACCCCTCCCAAATCTCATGTCTTCACATTTCACAGCCAATCATGCATTCCCAACAGTCTCCCAAAGTCTTAATTTATTTCAGCATTAACTCAAAAGTCCAAGTCCAAAGTCTCATCTGAGACAAGGCAAATCCATTCCACCTATGAGCCTGTCAAACCAAAAGCAAGTTAATCACTTCCTAGATACAATGAGAGTACAAGCACTGAGTAAATACACCCATTCTAAATGGGAGAAATTGGCCAAAATGGAAGGGCTACAGGCCCCATGCAAGTCTAAAATCCAATGGAGCAGTCAAATCTTAAAGCTCAAAAATGATCTCCTTTGACTCCGTGTCTCACATCCAGGTCACACTGATGCAAGAGGTGAGTTCACATGGTCTTGGGCAGCTCTGCCCCTGTGGCTTTGCAGAGTACAGCCCCCCTCCTGGCTGCTTTCATGGGCTGGCATTGTCTGCAGCATTTCCAGGCTCATGGTGCAAGCTCTTGGTGGATCTATCATTCTAGCATCTGGAGGATGGTGGCCCTCTTTTCACACCTCCACTAGGCAGTGCCCAAGTGGAGACACTGTGTGGGTGCTCCCACCCCACCTTTCCCTTCTGCACTGCCCTAGGAGAGGTTCTCCATGAGAGCACTGCCCCTACAGCACCCCTCTGCCTGGACATACAGGTGTTTCCACACATGCTCTGAAATCTAGGTGGAGGTTCCCAAACCTCAATTCTTGACTTGTTTGCATCCACAGGCTCAACATCACATGGAAGCTGCCAAGACTTGGGGCTTGTACCCTCTGAAACAACAGCCTGAGCTGTACACTGGCCCCTTTTAGCCACAACTGGAGCAGCCGGGATGCACAGCACCAAGTCCCAAGGCTGCACACAGCAAGGAGGACCCTGGGCCCAGCCCATGAAACCACTTTTTCTTCCTATCCCTCTGGGCCTGTGATGGGAGGGGCTGCTGTGTTGACCTCTGACATGCCCTGGAGACATTTTCTCCATTGTCTTTGTGTTTAATATTTGGCTCCTCATTACTTACTCAGATTTCTGCAGCTGGCTTGAATTTCTCCCCAGAAAATGGGTTTTTCCTTTCTATCACATTGTCAGTCTGCAAATTTTCCAAAAGTTTATGCTCTGCTTCGTCTTTAACACTTTGCCACTTAGAAATTTTTTCCCTCAGATATCCTAAATCATCTCTTTGAAGTTCAAAGTTCCATGGATCTTTAGGGCCAGGGCAAAAGCCACCAGTCTTCTTGCATAGCAGGAGTGATCTTTACTCCAGTTCCCAAAAAGTTCATCTCCATCTGAGACCACATCTGCCTGGACCTTATTGTACATATCACTATAAGCATTTTGGTCAAAGTCATTCAATAAGTCTCTATGAGGTTCCACATTTTCCCACATTTTTCTATCTTCTGAGCCCTCCAAACCGTTTCAACCTCTGCCTGTTACCCAGTTCCAAAGTCGCTTCCACATTTTTGGGTATCTTTACAGCAGCAGCCCACTTTACTAGTAGCAATTTATTGTATTAGTCCGTTCTCATGCTGCTAATAAAAACATGCCCGTGACTGGGTAATTTATAAGGGAAAGAGGTTTGATTGATTCACAGTTGAGGCATGGCTGGGGAGGCCTCACAATCATGGAGGAAGGCAAAGGAAGAACAAAAGCATGTCTTACATAGTGACAGGCAAGAGCATGTACGGGGAAATGTGCTTTTTAAAACCATCAGATTTCATGATATGTATTCACTAACATGAGAAAAGCAATGAAAAAACATGGCCCTATGATTCAATTACCTCCCATCAGGTCCCTCCAACCCATGGGGCTTATGGGAGCTACAATTCAAGATGAGATTTGGGTAGGGACACAACCAAACCATATCACCCCATTATTTCACCTAGCCATTATACCACTTACAAAGGAAAATGGTTAGCAAGGTAGAAAAATTAGAAAGTCCACAGTGTAATGGAAAGTTGTCATGTTTTTTGCAGCCCAGCATCTAAATCCTTTTCCTGTGTTTGGAGCAGTGCTTACTGTATGAGTTTTCTTTTCACTAGAGAATCTTGAAAATGTCAGATACTTGCTTCCCCAGCCTATTTTGTGGTTAAGCCTATCTAGTCAGAAACCCCTATCCCAGGCCTTACATGGAAAATTAATGATACAAAGAAAAGACTGTGAAAAATCCATTCTGGCAAGGATAGAACTGGTGTGCTGGCAGCCACATCTATTGTCCAGTACCAGTGATGTCTAGATCCAGAAGTGGTGGCAGTAATGTCATCCAGTACTTCTGTGGTATAGCTATGATGCCTCTCTGCATGGTTCTTGAGCCCTTCTGGAATCTGTGAACTAACCAGTTTTCAGGAATAAATTTATTTTATGTTTAAATTTGGTAAAACTGGTTCCTGTTGCTTCCAGTTGAGACCCCTAACAGACACACTCACCCCTCCTACTCTCTTGTGAATTGTGAAAAACATAGGAGATCAGAGGTATGGGAATCAGATGGTGAGACACCTGGGGGTTTCATATTCGTGTCTTCAGCCTGGAGTTGAGAAGAAAACCTAAACAAAAAAATGGTTTTCTCTGCTTCTCAAGTGTTGGTGATCTTACAAGCTACTCTCACAGCCACATGGAGCTGCCACATCAGCATAAAATGAGTAGCATAGAGTGGTTAGGCAGAGAGAGGGCCTAAGATGAGGTCTTAAGTGTTTCCTAATCTTCCATGTCACAGAAAAAACATGCAGAGGTCCTCACATGTCCTGTGTAAGAATGTGAACCATAACTGATAGTACTTGATGGTGAACTTAAGAGGGGGAACATATTGTTACTGACAGCAGGTTCTTAGGCTCTCATGTAATAAAAATTGACACAAGGTTTAGCAGATTTCCCAGACAAGGCTTTTATTAGGGGCTCACGTTTGAACACAAGGGTGGCAGCACAACAGAGTTTTCTGGCTGATTCCAAGAAGAGAGTCAGGAAGGTAATTTTAAAGGGCCTAAAGTGGGCAAGGAGCAACATTTAAGCATGTAGAAGTAGGGAACTTCTGGCACCCGTGCAGTTTGATAACATGCTTCTTCATTTGTTGCATGTCTTATTAGCATATTAAATATTAAATGTCCACCTCTGCATGTGACTGTTTAGTATTACAATGAAACTATGTTGGAAGTTCAGTTGTTCTTCTGGTCTTGTGCACAGGTGGGAGTTAGGGTTAAACCCCCTTGAATGACATTTATGGTGGGAGCTGCTTATATTAGTTTCCTCAAGGTCCTGCAATCAATGGTAAGCATCTTGAATAAGATTTACAGTGCAAGGTCTAGATGGTCTCTTTAGGGTCCCTGCTGGCCATGCTCGCCACCAACTTGCAATAGAGGTCCTTGATAGGATGCAGGAGTCAAGTCACATCCCTGATCTGTCTCCACAATAATAGAATAAAGTGATCTTATAGTTGAGGACTGCAGGACAGACTGACCGGGCATGGGATGCAGTAAGAGATGCAGCTAAATCTCAGGGTAGCAAGCTATGCTGATGAGAACTAATGTGAGCACAAGTTAACAGGGAGGACCATTGGCCCTGTCTGAGCTGAGAGATGACAGGCCATTAGTTCCTAGCTGTAGACCAGATATATGAATGATGACAAGGACAAGGGACAATTACCACTCCCACCAAATATGCCAATGAAAAGCCAGGGATATATAGTCATTATGGGATGGAAAATAATATTGTCTCTCTTTTTTTAGTATGGAATAGATATTCCTTCTGTGGTGTTGGGGGAAAACCTAGAACTCTATTTTTGTCAAACTCATTTTGGATAGGATGAAATGGGTACATGGGTTATTTTGTGTCCCCCTGAGGGTTCACTTATCACATGAACTTCCCGTGCACTGAAATGTGCTTTACAGGTACTGAGATACTTTTCCAAAGAACTTGTTTTTCTTCTGCCTCTGCATTGCATGAAGGTTTCTTAGAAATACAATGCGTTATTAGTCTGTGTTTACATTTTTTATTCTTATAAATTGTTGAACTTGTTAAATATATTAAAATTTACTGCATTTAAACATAGAACCAAAAAGTAAATTGCCTAGCACGTACATGATACTGTCAGTTACCAGTGTTCAATCCAAGAAATGAGCAGTTTTCCTTCTCACTGTGACCAGACCACATGGCCTATTTCTAGTATTGAAATCCTATGTGGCATCTAGATCCTCTGGCCACATTGACTAAGCAACCAAAACATGAACCATCCATATTCAGAGTAACAATCAAAATTACTTGTTCATCACATTTTGATGGACATGACATATCTATTGAGAATGTTCACTCACTCATACTGTAGTTTTCTTGAGACATCACCAATTTCCATATGCATTTAGAGACATGGTTAATTCTTACAATTAAAGTAGCTGAGGCAGAGAGGGATGCAAAGGAATTTGCCTGAAGTAGTGGTGGAGTTAGAATTTATTAATAACTCAGTTGCTTGCTCTTAGTGAACCTGTTTTTTATGAAGATAATATCCATCATCACTCTAATTTCATGCCCGTGGGATTAAGTAGTCTACCTATGTAATTAGTGGGGCTATTACCACGCTGCAATTCAGAAGTGACATTTTACCACCAAGGACCTGGCATAAGGTATTTGGTTCAGTTGGTTATATATTTTGAAAGCCCCTTTGCTGTACCATCATCTATTTGAAATGAGATTCTGCACTTTTCCTGGAGAACCAAAATATATCAATGTGTGTATTCATGTAATATATATCCTTTCTATTATCATTGTCCAGGAACAAAGCTATTTAATCAACTTGATAGCTCTGAGGGAGTAATAAAAATGAAATTTTCATAGATTAACACTTTAAACACTCACTATTATCAAGAAAAACATAATCAAACTGACTGGATTCTTCTACACAAATAAATGTGAATTTTCTATAAGATGAAGGTGCATGAAAGAGTGACATCCTCTTGACAAATGAATTGTTACTGTCAGCCACAATTAAAATTTTGTTAGAAGTTGTACAAGAACAATCTAGAATTAGCATGACCTTAGTTTTTGAAGTATGGTTAATTTCAATATTATGATGGAGCATTATATTCTTCTTTTTATACCTTTGTTATAGTTATGAGAAAATGAAAATTCATAATGCTTTAAGTTCCATTTTACAATAGTTAAATTTATATGGTATATCACTTTTTAATTTTTTCATATTTGTAATGAGTCTCATATTCAACAGGACTTGTGCTAAGTGTTGCGAATATGAACTTGGATGCATTCAAAGTACATACCTATACAGATGACTAAATGCTATCGCTGCAAAATTGATTTGTTTGCTACCTCAGGTTATCATTGTTTGTAAGACACAGGCAAAAGGCTCCTATGAAAATAATCTGTGGAAAAAATGTGGAATGTAACTCAAGGCAGAAAATGCAGATGAGGCTATGAATGAAGAAGAACTCATGGTATAATACATAAAGTAAAATCTCACATACTTTATTTCCTTCATGAAAATTTTTTATGAAGCAAAACAGAATCATATTCAGTCATTCTTGTAGTCTCAATAGTGTCCCCTTCCCAACTTCTTTTTTCTTGAAAGTCAGGGTCTTACTCTGCTGCTCAGGCTGGAGTGCAACGGTGTGATATTGTCTCACCACAACCTGAGCCTCCTGGGCTCAAGAGATCTGCCTGCCTTGGCCTCCCAAAGTGCTGAGTTTACAGATGTGAGCCACTATGCCTAGCCCTCTCCCCAAATTCACACATTGAAGTCCTAACCCCTGGGAAATCAGAATGTGACTGAATTTGGAGACAGCATCTTTAAAGAGGTGATTAAGGTAAAGTTAGGTCATTAGAGTGTGCCCCAATCCGAAGTGACTGTTATTCATGTAAAACAAGGAGATTAGGATCCAGACACCAACAGAAGGGCATGACCATGTGAATATACAAGAATGTAACCATCTGTAAGACAGAGATAGAGAGGCCTTGAAAAAAACCAACATTGCCAACACCCTAGTCTCAGGCTTCTAGAATTGTGAGAAAATAAATTCAGTTAGTTTGGGCCAAACAATCTGTGCTACTTTGCTATGGCAGGCTTAGCAAACTATTGTAATCACATATACAAAGAGTTGTCATTTATGTATACTTAACTGCATTGAATCACATTACTAATGGTGTACGGCATGGCAGCTGCTAAATTTGGTACAAAATTTAAAAGAGAGCTTGGTGTTTCTAATAATTCTTAAATAATGTGTCGTAGATCCTTTGTATGAGTTATTTTGCTATTCTGGAGTATAAAAGGGCAGAAGCAAGGAGAAAGCTAGTTGTTTTCTCAACTGCTTCTCTCCTACCTGTGTGGAGAAAGTCATCTGCTTCTGCTCTGCGTGGCCTGGGGAGATGGGCTGTGCTAAGTTAGGCCACATCTGTTCTTGTTCCATGTAACTTGTTTGCTTTTATCAATTTTCATATTTCTGATAACGTCAGTGGTGAAATTAATAGTGCATGTGTCTGTGTGTGTTTCGTATCAGTAGTTTCCAACCTAAATTCTATATTAAGGAAATCATCCATTAGATATTTGGTAAAATATAAACGTTTCAGAAATGCGTGGTCGCTAAAGCTTTCACCTCACACATAACCTTTCTCAACTCCAAGTTTTCTTAACTATTAGAGGCTGTTCTCCATGAAAGGAGAGAAAAAAATCGAGAAGAAAATATGAAATAGAGAAAACAGGGGACACTAGCAAGGGGTACAGAAAATCCTAGAAGGGTGGTGAACAGATCCTCAGAATTACAGCTGTGTTCCAGATATAACCAGTCCAGATTATAGTAATGTGACTCAAGATATGATGCCACCATTGTACCTTTTTCTTTAACCTGAGGATACAGTGCCCAGGTGAGCCCAGCCCAAATTCTTATCTGTCCTTGGCTTGTTTATTTTCTGGTGAACTTCCTATTCTACCCTCTAGATCCTTCTGCCTGTTCCGCCTATGACACAATTTCATCTCATGGAGGTGTTCTTTCTCTCCAGGAGAAGCTTAGAAACAAAAACTATAGAACAACCTACTTCCCTGATTACAGTCCTGCCAGACGCCCCAAGTATGGTGAGCCTTTTGTTTTCCAGGTCTCATAACCTTGCTCATTGTTACCCCAGAAAGGGCTCTTGTTCACTGTCAATGAAGTCAAAGTTACATTTTATGTAGCTTACCTTCTCTTGAATTTCTTCATCTAACAACGGCAGCATTGCCCACACTTGGTTTTTCAAAACAAAGCAATGTATGAGTGGAGGTAGGAAGATGTGATAGGAGAGGAGCTAACAGATCTTTTAAAGTATTGGTAGGGGCCTATTTTCTTCACCTGGGTGTGGGTGCTTGAGAGTTTATTTTATTAGTGTTATTAGTTCAAGTACATTTTATTAGTATTCTTTAAACTAGGAGTCAGCGAACTTTTGGTAAAGAGTCAGATAGCAAATACTAGCAGCTTTGCAGTCTGTAAGGTCCCTGTCACAACTAAACCCTACCACGTGGCACAAAAGCAGCTATAGATACTGTAGACTACTTGATAGGATTGTTTTCAAATAAAACTTTGTTTAAAAGACTAGGCTAAAATCAGGCTAGATTTGGCCCATGAGTTACAATTTGCAGGCCCTTCCAAATTGCACATACTTGTTTGATATATTCTTATAAATGTGTGATCCATTTTAAAAACTATGTAAACCAGCAAAGAACCTCTGCCAGAAAGACCAAGATGCCAACATTCATTCCACAGTAAATTATAAAATGCTTTTTTGGCCCCTTTCTTTTTCAACATGTTTCTTTCCTCTGTTTCCTATTTTAGTTTGGTCTGTTGTCATATGACCTTTCTATCTTCAGGATTTCGGACCTATGCCCTATTATAGGATGGACATGGAATTGGAAATCAGAAAAACCAGATTCTACACCACACCTTTACCACTGACTAGTAAATAGTTAAGTGAAAATGCCTTTCCTTCTTCAGGCCTCAGTTTCTCCTTAGGTAAAATGAGTTAGGCCAAGTGGTTTCAGAGGCCATTTATAACCCAAATAGTCTGTTATTTCAAATGTCTTGCTATGATTCACTTTCAGACACTGACTCACACACTTCTTTCTTGACTTCCCCTGAAAAAGAGAGTAGTTCAAGTTACACATGAACACCGTCTTGGAATATTTCCATCTAAGTTTTCTAGCTTAGAGGATTCATATGCCAATCAGCATTTTAGTATTATTAGTTTGAGTACATTTGATTATTCAAACAAGTAATAATACTGTAAAACATGTAAAAACCTGAAACTTTACTTTTTTGTCATTCAAAACCTGAGTAATTATTATTTATATATAAATAACATTAACTGTTATTAACAGGTAAGAATACTGTAAAACATGTACAAATGTACCGAAACATCTCAATACTCTGGTTTGTCATGAAGCCAGTACTTTTTAATTGCACAAATGAACACTTGAGTAAATAATAGTAATTGTACTGTCTTCAGTGAAGAATTAGAAAATCTATCAAGTCTGTCATAATACTGTAAAGGTTTTGGTTGCAGGATAAATGAAAGGCTTTTCAAGGAATCTATTATAGAAACAAAATTTTTAGGTGTTAATATGTCTTGTAGTGCATATATTTTCACAAAGGTTGTTAACTGTCAAATACAATTTTATTTTGATAGGCTTGGGTTTACAGATGAGTTTTAGAAATGAGAAAATAAAGCCTATAGTTCATTGGTAGAGAGATGGACCTAACTCAGGGAAGAGTGAGTGGTCCTTGATAATGACTCATCTCTAAAGATGAAAACATGCTGACCAGGCTACGTGGGTAATGGCATGGAGGCTACACATTTAAAATAAAATGTAGAACACTCTTATTTAAGGGAGCAATGATAATCAAGTTTTTCTTCTAATAAATGAAAATAAAAATATATCAAATGAGAAGATCGACTGTAATTTTGTTTCTATGCATTTTACCCTGAGTGATTATCTCTGTAAGGAAAATCCTGATGTATTCATTTCCTTGCACATATGCATCAGTTGACTTCCCTTTCTCAGTTCCAACAAATATCCAGAAAATGAGTGTTGATTCACATTACACTTTAAGTAGTACTTATGGGAGCAACACTAGGAAAGTTAAGGTATTTTCAGAAAAGAAAAGCAATTCATCCTAGTGAGCTAGATTTTCTTTTTTTCTTCTTTTCTTTTTTTTAGAAAAGTATGAGTTGCCTAGGGAGATTGCAGATATTATGCCCTTGTACTTCCTGTTTGCTCACTGTCCCTCTATGATCTTCCAACACGCCTGGAAAAGAACCTTGCACGTGGTAGGTGCTAGATGAACATTCACTGACCTGAATTTTCTTAAGATAGGCCTTCTCTCTTCAGAGAAGCATCGCCTCAACTTGACTGACAGTCATGAAACAAGTTAAAAAAGTACATGCCTTCCTAGGTCGGGATTTAATTCTAACCTCTGTTTGAGCCTGGCTATTCAATTTTATTCGAATGATTATAAAGCTCCAACTCTATGTCAGGAATGAGGAGAGAGTAAGTGAAGCTCCAGGTTTTGAAGTTGTAAGAGAAATATTTCCATTCTCTTTTATTCTATTCCAATATTCCAAGTGTTCTCCCAGATACTGCATTCCCTTCTCCAGAAGCAGACACAGTCAACAACTTCTTGTGTATCTTCCAAGAGAATTATTTATTCATATATCCTTTTACCTGTTTTGCTATTGAATCACTCATATTTTCCTATGGATTTAAAGTTTATATTCATATATTAGACATACTGAATTATCGAATGTATAATGTAAGACAGACATTGTGCTAAGCTGATTGTTGATTACTCTTCAAAATAACGTCGAAAAACGATGCTTTCTTTTCTCTTTATGAATTTTGTGAATCTCAGAATTGGTACAAGCCTCACCAAGGTGATCCTAGAAATAGTAATAGGACAGGGGTGAAATATAAGTCTTTTGCTCCAAACTCAATATTTTTCTGTCATACCACACTGCTGTGAAAACCCTTATTGCTAGATGTAATTTAGAAGCAGCCCTTATATTTGGCTATTCACCTACTCTCAGACTTGGGAAGTCTCTGCAAGTATTTACCAGTATTAACCCTCCTCATTCCTCAGCCATTCCTGTTTAAATAACAAGAAGACCAATACTCTCGGTTCCTCAATCAGACCTGAGACTCATGATCCACAGGACAAGGCAGGCAACAGGCTTTTCTTACTTTGGAACAAGTTACTTGTTTTCTCTAAGTTTTGGTTTTTTAAAAAAATCTCTATAATCTGTTTAACAAAATCATCACTATCACATGGGTACTGTGTATGTTGACACTTCTAGTTTCTATGTATAAATCTGGTTTGACTGCTGGCTCTATCTAAATGTAGGCCACGCCTCTCCTCATTTGTTTATTGATTGATTCATTCGCTGAACATTTATTAAGCATTTAATTTATGTCAGGCAATAGCGTGAAGGATTCAGCTGTGAATGAGACTGACACAGCTTTTGCCCTTACAGACGTATAGCCTACAGAGGAAGATAGGCGTGAGTCAAGCAATTTCAATGACATATGGCAGCTGTTATGATAGGGCGGGAGATGATGCTTGGGACTAGTCTGGGGGTCCAGAAAGACCACTTAGAAGAAGTGATCTGTAAGTTAGTTGAGAAGTTGAGGATGAATGGAAGTTACTAGGCAAAAGGGGTAGAAAGTGGGGTCAGGTTAAACATGGTACTTGATATGTATGTAGAACCGTGAATGGTGACAAATAACTGCTGTCTTCAGCGCTTTCTTCCCCACTTCTTTAGCCCCAAATTTAGCAGAGCACAGCAGCCAAACATTCTTTTCAGCCATGGAGCCTTAAGTCATTCAAGCCTATCAAACACTGGTGGTGTACTTGACCACAGTGGATAAAGTGTAAAGATCAGTGACTGCAGGAAGAAGGTCCTTCCCTTATTGAGAAAGGCTCACCTTTAGCTACATCCATTTAGAGCTTTACACAACTTATATTCACTACATTCTCGTGTACTGTTAAAACCCTCAGCATCTCTTGGATGTTTAAAGGCTTTGCAACCACTTTGAATTATAGACAGGACGGAGATGTGGGCTAACAGTTGAACCACCTGGTAAAAATGATACGTTTTCTCCTGAAATTTTTGGGTCTGTGTGAATGTAGATAGCGTAGATAAGATGTTAATAAATTTTTTGATCTCTCTTCTTTGAGTCAGCATTCATTTATTGTAACCTTCATACTTCTGTTTCCTTTTCCTTTTTTTTTTCTGGACTCAAATTGTATCCATGCCCCTAGAAGCAAAAGAGATTAATGATGACTACAAGGGTAGCCTAGTCAGCAACCAGTATCTTGTCTTGTTAGTGATTTTCCAGAAGCTTAAAACAGCACTATATGTGTTCTGGGAGCTGACAGTGGTTTTAAAAAAATAATAATAAGTTGTTTCTGAAATTTTTAAATAGTCTTGGAAAAACATCTTTGTCTGTTGGTTAAACTGTTAGCTAGGCTTCCTAGATAATTGGTGTGTCTTTTTTCCGTCTGTTGTTTTGTCAGTTGGGTACTTTTAATCTGTAGCTTAATGAGCCTATGGTGCCTTCATTGTGTAGGTCACCCTTCGCACAAAAAGGAATTTATTGATTCTGTGTCCCCTTTGGCTTTTTTCTCAGTAGCTGTGCATTCATTCTCTTATTCAGTTGTTCATCAAATAATTTTTGGCTCTGTGGAGGTACTGGGAGGATCCAAGAAGACAAAGACATAGTCCTGTGCCTAAAGGAGTCAAAGGAAAAGACACACAGAAACTTAGAACTCATGAGGCAGTGTGATAAAGGGTGTAACAGTGATATGTATAAATTGCTATGCAAGTACAGTTGAGGGATACAGGCTTTCAAGATGTCAACAATCCCTACAGGGGATGAGAGGGTTTGACTCACATTCACTAAGTCACATTGTCTAAGATTTTTAAATAATTTTGTGACTGATGGTTGCAGCTCATCTAGAAAGAATATGACCTTTGAGAATTGAAACTATACTTTGATGGATCCAGTACCCTAAATTCATGGTCATAAGAAATGTTACAAAACAGTGATTTTCGACTCGGGACCCACTAGCAAAATCTCAGTAACTGAGACTCCCTCCCCCTACCTCCTTACTTTCCTTCTCATTCATGAAGTGCCTAAGTGTAACCTGCATCCACAACTTCTCTACTGTTTTGGATGGATTTAGTATAATTTGAGTAATTTTAGGTTTTATCTTTCTTATTTACTTTCTCCTAACTTTTTGGTTCATTTTGTTTTTCTACTTTGTTAGCTGAATACTTAGTTCATTTTTATATATAGTACTTCTTTAATAATAAAATGTTTTACCTCTGTACATTTTCCTGAATACAGCTTTAGTTATATCCTGTATGTTTTCATATGAGGTATTTTACTTTGTGTTAAATTATAGAAAATACATAACTTCATTTTTTTTCCTTAAATTTGGTGTTTATCAGAGTGCTCCTTAATTTCTAGGTGGTGAAGTTATGGGGCAATCTTTGAGCTGTTAACTTCTATTTTATTTTTATTGGGTTGTTGTCAGACATGTGAAATACATTATTTTTAAATGTATCATGTGAAGTACATATTTACATATGTAAATTTATTATGTGATTTTTTTAAATTTAAGAGTCTAATTAGGTTTTATTGTAGCCAGATATATGATCAATTTTTATTAATATTCCAATAAAATATATTGTTGGCATTTGTAGGGTACAAAGGTGTGTCTCTGTGTGTGTGTGTGTGTGTGTGTGTGTGTATTTGTTACATTGAGTTTGTAAATTATACTATTCAAATACTCTATGGGTTTTGTGGCATGGCCTCTTAACCCACCAATGATCCAACATTTTTTTTCATTTTCTGTGTTTTCATAGAAGGTTTTGCTTAATGTATTCATGTAATGTTATACTGTTTGTTTCATAATGATTTAGACTTGTTTCATTCATCTTTGTAGGTTGCAGCTTTTACTATCATAAAATTTCTCTCTATCCCTTTTAGTACTTTATTTTTTAATTAATATGTATATTTTTCATTTGCATTTGCCTGATACAACTTAATGCATCCTTTTATTTATTTCTCTTTTTAAAATATTAAGTTTTTGAGATAATTGCAACAGAGTTTGGCTAGATACTCACCTAACCTGGCTTCTCTTTCTTGGATCAGCAGCTAAATAACAATTTCCAGTACTCTTGCATCAAGATGGGGCCATGGGACTGATCTAATCAATAAAATGTTTGATAGAAGTGATGTGTATCACTTAAGTCTTATCCCTAAAAGGTCCCCCATGATCTTCTATGTTCCCTTTCTCTGTCTTTACTCATGGGCTGACTAAACTTGGAGGATTCAGCCCTAGTGGAAGGCAGACATAAGGCTGAAGAGAGCATAAGGCTTGTATGGAAAGCTTCAAACAGAACAGTCAATTGGATTGTGGCATGAACGAATTCTTTTTTATAGTTCTTAATGTACCTTAATATGGAAAAAGTATGCAATGTTCCAAATTCAAAAGACACACAAGTGTATACAATGAAGTATAATTTAGCCTTCCCCTCTGGTCTCCCAGATACTGCATTCCCTTCAGCAGAGGCAGACACAGTCAACAATTTCATGTGTACCTTCCAAGAGAATTGCCTGTTCATATTGATATATCTATTTTGTTATTGAAACACTGACATTTTCCTATTGATTTGAAGTTTGTACTTATATATTAATGATACTAGGGCTTTGGTGGTATAGGTAGCTAATATTTTTCTGTTTGTCTTTAAGTGATTTTCTTACATTCAGAAAGTTTTGATTTATATCTAGTTGAATTTGTCAATATTTTTTAAATGGAAGCTCACTTTTTATAATAGCTTGCTTATTTGTTTCTATATTTATCTATTGTATCAATTTTAAATAGAATAGGCTCCCACTTCCCCTAAGTCATTTACTTTTCCACTACCTCATTTCCATCAATACCTTTAAAAACTCATTTACTTTCCCATTCCTAAACACCCTACAGCTCCCCACACTTTTACCCTGTATCTCCTGGGTTTTTCTGAGATGGTTTGGAATTTTAGTTTCAGACACTATATATTTTCAATTAGAAAGTGTCTCTTTGTTTCAAGAATCCTTACAAAACCCTTTTATTAGTTTCCAGTGTTATCCTAATTCATTTATATATAATTATAAATATGGTACAATTTACTGTTCAGTGTTGTTTCTTGTACTTGATTCAGGAGAGTTTTGTTTTGATTTTTTTATTTGGCTGAAGTACTTCTTTGAGTTCTTAAGAAAGTGTCTTTTGAGTCCTTGCAACTCTTAAAATATCTTTTCTTTGTTATTTCTTGTAAGTGAGACCTTGGGCAATACAGGATTCTAAGATCACAATTCATGTTTCCCAGTAAATTGTAGATTTTGCTGCACTTTATTCTAGCTTCTAATATTGCTCAGAGGATACTTGACGTTAGTCTTTTTATCTTCTCTTAGCCAAAAAAAAAAAAAAAAAAGGTCTTTATTGACGCTTTCAAGAGTATTTTTCGTCTTTGGAGTTCAAAAATTGTATCACGATAGATCCAACTACAGTCAGCCCTCTGCATGCATGGGTTCCACACAGGCAGGTTTAACCAACCTTGGATCAAAAATACTTTAAAAAATAATCAATACAAATAACACCAGAATGATAAAAATAATATAAATTTAAAAATAGTATAACAAGTATTTATATAGGATTTATATTGCATGAGGTATTGTAAAGAATCTAGTGATGACTTAAAATATATAGGATGGCTGGGTGCGATGGCTCAGGCCTGTAATCCCAGCACTTTGGGAAGCCCGGGTGGGTGGATCACTTGAGGTCAGGAGTTCGAGACCAGCCTGGCCAACATGGTGAAACCCTATCTCTACTAAAAATACAAAAAAGTAGCTGGATGTGGTAGTGCATGCCTGTAAATCCTAACTGCTCAAAAGGCTGAGGCAGGAGAATTGCTTGAACTTGGGAAGCGGAGGTTGAAGTGAGACGAGAATTGCACCACTGCACTCCAGCCTGGATGACAGAGCAAGACTGTCTCAAAAACAAAAAGAAACAAATAAAAATAAAATATATGGGAGGAGGTGCATAGGCAATATGCAAATACTATGCCATTTTATATAAAGAATTTGAGCATCCTCAGATTTGGTCCTAGAACTAATCCCCAGGATGTTAAGGGATGATTATATGTCATTATTTTATTAAATCTGCCTATGCCTCAGCAAACTCTTAGCATCTCAACATTGAAGTCATTCTTTAGCTCAAGAAAGTTGTTGCTACTATATCATTGATAATTTACTTCTATTTCTTCCTGTTTTTTTTTTTTTTTTTTTTTTTTTTTTTATGAAGCTCCTAGTAATCATATCTCAGGTTCTTTGGATCTTTCCCCAGTGTCTTACTTTACTCATTAAATTTTTTTTGCTCTGTGCTGTTAGATTTTTCATCTTTTTATCTTCCAAAAACCAATATAATCTTTCTGAAATGTCAGGTTTTATTGTACAAGACAGAAGTTCAATAGCTTTATTGAAGTATAATTAATATGCAAAAAGTTGTACATATTTACTGTATGCAATTTCATAAGTTAGGACACATCCATATGCCCATGACACCATCACCACAGTCAAAGAGTGAGGTGATGTATATATATACCCATCACCTCTCAATGTTTCCTTATGCCTTCTTTTTTTGTGATAAAAACATTTAACATGTGATCTACCCTCAATGAAATTTTTAAGTGCACAATGCAGTGTTGCTAAAGATACACACTATGTTTTATACCAGATATCTAGAACATACTCACCTTGTATAACCAAACCTTTATACCCATATTAAAAATAACTCCCCACTTTCCCCTCTCCCCAGCCCCTGGCAACTACCAATCAATTGACTGTGTTTCTATGAGTTTGACTATTTTAGATACTCTACATAAGTGAGATTATATAGTATTTTTCCTTGTGTGCCTGACTTATTTCTCTTAGCATAATGTCCCGCAGGTTCATTCATATTGTTACAAATAGGAAGATTCCCTTATTTTTTAAGGCTAAATAAATTTCCATTGTGTGTTTATACCACATTTCTTTATCTGTTTGTCCACTGATGAATATTTAGGGTTGTTTCCATGTCTTGGGTATAATGAGTAATGCTGCAATTAACGTGGGAGTGCAGATAGCTCTTTGACATTCTGTTTTCAAGTATTTTCATTAATAGCCCAGGAGGGGTATTGCTGGATCATCTGGTAGTTCTATTTTTAATCTTTTTGGGAACCTCCATGCTTTGTTCCACAGAGGCTCTACCATTTCATTTTCTTACAGTGTATAGGAATTCCAATTTCTCCACATCCTCTCCAACACTTGTTATCTTTTGGCTTTTTGATAATAGCCATTCTAACAAGTATGAGGTGATATCTCATTGTGGTTTTGATTTGCATTTCCCTGATGACTAATGATATTGAGTACCTTTTCATATAACCATTTGTCATTTGTGTGTCTTCTTTATGGAAATTGCTTTTTAAATCATCTGCCTGGTTTTTAATTGAGTTATTTGCTTTTTTTGCTATTGAGTTTAAGAGTTTCCTATATATCTTAGATACTAATCTCTTATCAAGTGTATGGTTTGCAAATATATTCTCCTATCACTTAGGTTGCCTTTATATTTTGTGATCATTTCCTTTGCTGTACAGAAGCTTTTTAGTTTGATATTGTCTCACCTATTTTTTGTTTTTGTTGCTGTACTTACGGTGATCATATCCAGGAAATCATTGCCTAGACCAAACTCATGAAGCTTTTCTGCTATGTGGTGTTCTAGACACGTTACAGTTTCAGGTCTTACATTTTTAATTCATTTCAAGTTGATTTTTGTGTGTGGTATAAGGTAATGTATTAGGGTTTTCTAAAGGAACAGTACTAATAGGACACATGTATATATGAAGGGGAGTTTATTAGGAGTATTGACTCACATGATCACAAGGTAAAGTCCCACCATAGGCCATCTGCAAGTTGAGAGGCGTAAGGAAGCCTGTCCAAGTCCCAAAACCTCAAAAGTAGGAAAGCCAACGGTGCAGCCTTGAGTCTGTAGCCAAAGGCCCAAGAGCACCTGGCAAATCACTGGTGTAAGTCCAAAAATCCAAAAGCTGAAGAACTTGGAGTCTCTTGTTCAAGGGCAGGAAGCATCTAACAAAGGAGAAAGATGAAGGCTGGAGGCCTCAGCAAGTCTCCTCATTCCACTTTCTTCTGCCTGCTTTATTCTAGCCATGCTGGCAGCTAATTAGATGGTGCCCACCCAGATTGAGGGTGGGTCTGCCTCTTCCAGTCCACTGACTTAAATGAAATCTCCTTTGGCAACACCCTCACAGACACACCCAGAAACAACACTTTGCATCCTTCAACCCAATCAAGTTGACACTTAATATAAACCATCGCAGATAAAGATCAAATTGCATTATTTTGCATCTTGACGTCTTGTTCTGTCAGCACATTTTTTTGAAGGAACAATCCCATTGTAAATTCTTGGAAACTTGTTGAAGATAATTTAATCATACATTCATGGGTTTACTTATGGGTTCTCTTGTCTGTTCCATTGGTCTACATGTCTGTCTTTATGCTAGTACCATACTGTTTTAATTACTACAGCTTTTTAATATATTCTGAAATCAGGAAGCATGATGCCTCCAGCTTTGTTCTTTTTGGTCAAGATCATTTTGGCTATTCAGGGTTTATTATGCTCCCACATGAGTTGTAGAACTGTTTTGTATTTCTGTAAAAAAGAATCCCAGTAGGATTTTGCTAGAAATTGTATTCAGCCTGCTGTTATTGACAGGAATAGCTGGCCTCTCCTAGAACTGCACACAGATGATCCCTTCCCTGCAATAAGTAAATCCACTAGGTGAACTAAACTTCACCATACCTTCATTGCTTAATCTCCTGGGCAACTGTATTTTGTGTCCCATACTCTACTGGAGAGACATGCCTGTTAACCAAGTTTTATGTTCTAGTCAACTAACCTCATAGCTATAAAGCCAATGAAGTTCTACTGCTAATGCTTTTTTTCCAACAGGCTGGATATCTCAGATATTATCATGGATATTTTCTAGTCACCAACATGTATGTTAGGGTTACTTTTAGCTATTGAGTTGGTCCTATGAAGAGTCACCAGGAAGAGAGAGTATCAAGAACCTGAACTCAGGATGCCCCCTTCCCCAAATATCTCTCTTCTCTACTTTGATTTTCAACAGATATCTCTCTGGAAGAGGGAGAAAAGAGAGTAAGGTTGTAGATCCAGTGCTCTGCAGTGTCTGTTCCCTAGTCAGTCCACAGGCACTGCTGTCTCATGCTCTCATGGTCTCAGTTCTTATGTTATTATGAGTGACATAATTTTTTGGAATTATTTTTTATTACAATCCACCATCCCAAGAGGCTTGGCACAATATCCCAGGAGTCCTCAGTGACCCAACACCTTGTGGTACTCAAAATCATCTCTTTTTTCTGATTTCCACTAACTTCCCAATAGTGTGCTTGTTCTGGCTTGGGACCTCATTCTCTGATACACACGTTACTTGGAAGGTTGAGGGGGGTGTTCTTATTCTTGGAATGCTTGGGAGACAACTATTTGCCCTTAATCTAGTCAATCAAGATCTCTTTAATGTGCCTATGTGTCTATCAGGTTTAAAGAAATTATGATTGGCATATCCTTCTGGACCTCTGGATGTACCCAAATTTAGAGTGAATACCTTGTTTAGGTCCTTGCTTTGGGGGGATTTGCAGGGTTTGTTTGCGCCTTTTGATTTTTCATGCAAGGCATTATACCAGTTACAAGTGCTGTACTACCACCTTGCAGCCACACTGCCCTTTGCCTTCTTCAAAGATTTGAGTTTTGTCTTTTGATACTAACACTTCCAGTAAGCCTGCCCCTTTTATGTATATATTCTTGCATCTTTTTTTAGTTAGCTAAATGCAAATTTGAAGGATATGTTTTTGGAATTTTGCATGTATCTTCATGGTGACTACTGTTTTGTTATACATTTCTTAAAAGCACAAAACTTACTGTGTGTTTTACACCTCCTCAAAACTTAGTATAATACAATGAATGTTCAAGAAATGGAACTGAAGCAATTTAAATAACAGCACTATGCTCTCTTCCCACTACCAAAAGCTAAGTCACTTTTTTTCCCTAGAAAGATTTACTAGGGGATACATATATAAAAATATTTCCTCTTCTATTCATTTATCTATACATATATAAAAAAAACTATGTATGCCCTCAGATAAACCTTTAGGAATTAGTTATAAAATATGTGTGGGTGGTGAAGAAAAAGACAGTGTAGACACACACACACACACACACACACACACACACATACACAGAAGGAGAGGGAGAGAGAGAAAGAGATAATAGCAAATTTGGGCTTAGATTTTGAGAATCACTTTTAATATCTCAAAGTTGTGTTTCTCAAGAGGCTTTTTGAATTTAAGTCTAGGATAGTCAACAGAAGACAAGCTGAAAGAAGCCCTAGACTTAATGCTTTGCTCACGGGATTGGTATTTGAATGCTCAATCTCATCCCTCCTTCATTCATTCTGTTTAACTTGAAATAATTGTGAGCATAGAAGACATCTCTCAAAGATTTGGTAGTAAAAATTCATTACCTGAATTTCAACATTCTATTTTATGGGAAACATTTTAGTCCTGAAAACTCATGACTTTTTTGTGGCACATAGGATAAAAGCAAATACTAAGGATCTTGAGCAAAAATACAACACTTTGAATGATGTCATATTGATTTGAACCTGCCTTCTGATGGGAGCCACAATTACCACATAACTAGGAAACTATTAATTAAAAATTGTATTTAAAATGATATGGGCTGAAATAGTCTTCGAAGCAAAATAATTCATCTTAATGAGGGGTGCCATGGGAGTAGCCCTACAACCACCTGACTGTAGCATAGCTTGACTATAATATCTGATAAGGTTCTGCCACGTAAGAAAATGAAACCTCAACACCACCACCACTAAACCCTTTCATCTGTAAGAATGAAAAATCATGTTACGGTAGAAAGCTTCTCAGTCCTGAGTTACTGTTTTTCTCTAAATGATTTTGGGGAAATACCATCTGGAAATTAAATTTAGAAACCATTCAATTACGATAGTATTTACAAAAATTTGAAATAATAAAAAATCCAATTATTTGAAAACATTTGGTTTAAGCTAACAAGCTATTTTTTGCACAGGACTCGGTGTCTGAAAATAGTTCTCCTTTGGATATCTATTTCATAATTAAAGTATAAGGAGGCCTTTTTTTGGGATGTTTGTTATGGAGATTGGAAGACAAAACAAACTAGCTGTTCAAACATTTTTTGCAGAATCAAGTCTCAGTTTTGTAAATGTGTTTTGAGGTTGCTTGTATCTGGTTCACTCACTTGGAGACATGCACAATTATTTTAACAAATTAAGCATTAAAGTCATTTTATGAGTGCTGTAGTAATTGCTCACAATCACTGTTTCTCAAAACATACTTCATAATAATGACTTGAGTCTTACCTTTGAAGCTATAAAAATGTATCATGTTCCTTTTTGGGAGTAGAACGAAAGATGAATAATTCATTGATTTTATTTTAAAATCTTTTTTTCCCTGCATTGTGTTGTAATGGTTATAGTGTAGAAGTCAAGAATCCCTTTCCTAGAGAAGAACACGGTCAGCAGGGTTTGTGGCTCATGAAAGCTGAGTTGGCACAAATATGCCTGCCCTATTAAAGAAAAAGGCTCATGATACTTTCCTTTCCAATTCAAGTTTCCAGATGAACACTTCTGGAGAGCACAGGCCTCCGTGTTTCTCTGCTGCCTTCAGTTCATTGACTCACACATGCCAGGTGTGCCGTAAATATTTGTTGAATGAGTGTTAACTCCACTACTAGTCTTTGGCTGTCCACTTTGTGCCAGGCACAGCACTAAGTATTTTACTTGCATTATCTCATTTACTGTTTGTATTTGTATCACTCTCCTTTCACAGATGAGCAAATGGAGGCATGGGTAAGTGAGTTGCCTGATGCCAAAAAGCTAGGAGGTAGATGAGAGTCAAACCAATGTCTTGCTGACCCCATAGCCTGTGATCACTGAGGTAGACTGCTTTCCCAAATGAATGTATGAATGAATCAGTGGATTCATTTATCACTGCATTATTTTGAAGCTTCTTAATTACCACTGCCTGGAACATTTAGCCACATATTCAAGTCTCTATCTGAACGGATACCAGGATGAAAAACCTGGGCAGTTAGAATTTTGTATTCTGACAAACTACCTTAGAATGCAGTCTTCATTTGAATGCTTTGCATTTTATTGTGGAGTTGGCCTTGAGGAGACTTTCTGAGGCGATATAGGCCTGCAAGGGTGAGAGAAGCAGTGTTTGAAGAACCAGTATTCAAAAGCTTTTCCCTCTCAGATGTTGTTCAGGAACTGGCAAGTTTTAGAGATTTGCCCTCATCTACTTAGCTGCTTTTCTGTATGAAAAGACAACATACTTCAGCTGCTGTGAAAATCGTTTGGATTATATTGAAAGTCTTAGTTCCTGTTAGAGTATTTTCTGATACTTCTCTGGAAAGTAGCCATTGGCTGAATCTATTGATTTACTGAGCTCTGAAGCCGGTGCCCAGTTCCTGGACTTACAAATGTCAGAAGACATTGACCCCAAGAATATCCACTTTAACAGATGTAATTATGTTTAGGATTCACTCATGGGCTGCTCTGCATATTTCGAGTAACCTTCCCTGCTGATGCATCAGTCTGACCAGTTGATCAGGTAAACATACCGCTTATTTAACACCATGAAAATTCAGGCTGTAATAAATAAATGTCCCATGGTGAAAAAAAAACCATGGAAACATTCATAAGCCCTCTCATCATTTTCTTCTAGACTTGAAATTTGTGCTGCTTTCCTCTGTTTTAATGTCAGGCATGATCTGATCTTTCTAAAATAAAAATTGTATATTGTTGCTGCTCCACTTAAAGGACTTCAATGCCTTGCTGTTGTACAGAGGATGGAGTGAAAATGAATACTGTGACATTTCAAGTACCTATAGTCTGGCTCTAATCCACCTTTGGGGTTTTGTTTCCTGATACTGTTTCTCCCACACTCTGCACTCAAGCAGTAAGTGAGGTGGGCAGAGCAACATTTTTGGAGTTACAAAACCTGCCTGATTTTGAACCTGAGCTATTTATCTTTGTTACCATTTATCAAGCCTATGATTTTTAGTGAGTTATCTAATGTTCCTTAGCCTCTCTGTTCTCATCTGTAACAGTGTGGATAAAGAGTATACTGCAAAGTTGTTTGGGATGATTCAATGAGGTAATGTATGCATATAAAGATATTAATATCTCATGTATACAATTGACCCTTGAGCTATGTGAAGGTTAGGGGTGCTGACTTCATGCACAATTGAAAATCTATTTATAACTTTTGACTCCCCCACAACTTAGCTGTTAATAGCCTTCTGTTGACTGGAAGCCTTACCAATGACATATCAGTCCAGTAATACATATTTTACATGTTATATGTATTATATACTGTATTCTTATAAAGTAACCTAGAGAAAAAAATGTTCAGAAAACTATGAGAAGAAAAAACTATATTTACTACTCATTAAGTGAAAGTGGACCACCATAAAATTCTTAATCCTTATCACCTTCACATTGAATAGATGAAGAAGGAAGAGGAGTTGGTCTTGCTGTCTCAGGGATAGTAAAGGTAGAAGAAAATCCACATGTAAGTGGATCTGTGCAGTTCAAACACACATTGCTCAAGGGCCAAGTGTATTTCAGTGTGATCCTATTCTGCCTCATGTAGTAAGTATTGCAATTTTTATTTTCTCCATGTTGTAAGTGCTATAGCAGCAATGGTTATATCCTGTATATTTCATATAACATTTAATGATCTCTGACACATGACTGTTACTTAAAAGTTTGAAATGAAGTTGATTTGAAATAAACTGACAGCTTAGTAATTTAACATCTGTTATTGACTTTCTGAATAACAAAGTATGAGTTACTCAGTGGAATGTTTATGTGTATATATAAATGCCAAATGTTTTGCTTATTAACCAAAATATAATAAATAGACAATTTCTAAACTCTCCCTGATATCAAGTACCCATAATTCTGGCCATGATTTTGAGATCTAGTGGCTTATTATTTGAAAAATGAGTCCATTCTGAGAATACAATGATAACAAATACCGCCATTTCTCTCCCAGTGCAAGTTAGTCTCTGCAGGTGTACCTCCATTTATGCAATAAATTAATTTCATCATAGTCTGTAAATATTTATAGAATGGTTATAATTTAAATGCTGAGTTCATAATTTAAATGCTGGAAATAGTTTTTGTAAAGTTAATACAATTTTTTAAAAACTAATTTATATATTTTGAGTGGGGAATTTGAAGTCATTTATACCATGTTTGTTTTTCTTAAAGCAGGGCATCATTTCCATGTGTCTAAAGCACTTAGCTTTGTGTCTTGGGTGTTCTCACTGACACTGATTAGAGATAAGGAAGAATTCGTGATTGGATTAAACCTGGGAAAATAGGTCAAAGAGACAGAGCACCTGAGCTTGCTATTGAGCCATGTGCAAAGCCCACAGTAACTCTTGTCTGATGAATACTGTGGGACTGGGTGTCTCATTGAAAAGTGGTGACTGAATTCTACCACATGTTGAAGCTTGCATTTAGAAATCTTCCCATCATGTGCCTTTATTTAATGGTGCTAAGTGGAAACAATTAAATCCTGTCTCTGGTCAGTATTTAATATTTAACATTCAGAAGAGCAACATCCTTTTCCAGAGCTACTCCAGGAAAAGTACAGAAGTTAATCAGGTCTCACAAAATAAACGACACAGTAACTCCTAAATGATTAAATATAAGCAATATTTAGCTTATGAGATCAATTAATTTTCAGAGCCCATAGTATTTTGGCCTTCCTTCTAGTATATTTTGAATAACAAGTGGGCCTTATAAACAAATCAATGAAAAAAAAGTCACTTGCGGAAGGATCTAAGATGGCCAAATAGGAACAGCTCCGTAGTGCAGTTGCCAGCGAGAACAGCGCAGAGGGTGAGTGAACACCACATTTCCAAACAGGTTTTCACTACCTATAGATGGGGAGATTCGGCCCTGAAAAGGGCCACGAGTTTTTAGTGCAGCAGTTTCAGCTGGTGCCGGGTTGGTGCACAGAAACTCACACAAGTCTGGGTGGCCACTTCAACTGGCGCCTGGAATTCCTGGGAGACAGAGCTGCCCATTCAACTGAAAGGGAGGGGGCTGAGACAGGGAGCCAGGCGATCTGGCTTGGTGGGTACCACCCCCACAAAACAAGCAATCTGAAACGCTCTGGATTGAGAGTTTCGCAGAAAGCACAGCTGGACCCAAGAGGGTCCAGCTCAGTGAGGGGAAGGGCGACCACCACTACCGAGGCAGTCCACCACTATCGAGGCAGTTTATAGAGCAGCTGGGCAGAGCCTGTGGCAGCTCAGCAACACCTCTACTGGCAGACTGTGACTAGACTACTCTGTGCAGGGCAGGGCATCTATGAAAAAAGGCAGGAGCATGATAGGAACTTCTAAATAAAGCTGACCTTCCTAGGACAGAGCACCTGGGAAAAGAGTCAGTTATGAGTTCTGCAGCAGCAGATTTAAACGTACCTGCCCAGTAGCTCTGCATGGAACAACGGAGCTCCCAGCACAGCACCTGAGCTCCTATAAGGGACAGACTGTCTCCTCAAGCAACTCCCTGACCCCCATATACCCTAAGAGACACCTCATAAAGGAAAGCTCAGGCAGACATCGGGTGGGTACCCTTCTGGGACAAGGATAGCAGAGGAAGAAACTGGTGGCAACCCTCGCTGTTCTGCAGCCCCCACGGGTGATCCCCAGGTGAGCAAAGTCTGGAGTGGACCTCCAGCGGTCCTGCAGCAGAGAGGCCTGACTGGTAGAAGGAAAACTAAGAAACAGAAATAAATAGCTTCAACATCAACAAAAAGGACATCCACTCAGAGACCCCATCCGAAAGTCACCAACTACAAAGACCACAGAAAAATAAAGCTACTAAGATGGGAAGAAACCAGTGCAAAAAGGATGAAAACACCACAAACCAGAACACCTCTCCTCCTCCAAGAGATCAGAACTCTACACCAGCTAGGGATCAAAGATGGATGGAGAATGAATCAGATGAATTGACAGAAACAGGCTTCAGAAGGTGGGTAGTAACAAACTTCTCAGAGCGAAAAGAACATGTGCTAACCCAATGCAAAGAAACTAAGAACCTAGAAAAAAGGTTAGATGAGATGCTGACTAGAATAAACAGCTTGGAGAAGAATAAAAAGACTTGATGGAGCTGTAAAACACAGCATGAGAACTTTGTGAAGCATACACAAGTCTCAGTAGCTGAATCGACCAAGCAGAAGAAAGGATATCGGAAATTGAAGATCAACCCAATGAAATAAAATGAGAAGGCAAGAATAGAGAAAAAAGAGTGAAAAGAAATGAACAAAGCCTCCAAGAAATCTGAGATTATGTGAAAAGACCTAATCTACGTTTGATAGGCATACCTGAATGTGACAGAGAGAATGAATCCAAGCTGGAAAACACTCTTCAGGATATTATCCAGGAGAATTTCCCCAACGTAGCAAGGCAGGCCAACATTCAAGTCCAGGAAATAAAGAGAACACCACAAAGAAACTCCTCAAGAAGAGCAACCCCAAGGCACATAATCATCAGATTCACCAGGGTTGAAATGAAGGAAAAATGTGAAGGACAGCCAGAGAGAAAGGGCGAGTTACCCACAAAGGGAAGCCCATCAAACTCACAGCGTATCTCTCAGCAGAAACCCTACAAGCCAGAAGAGAGTGGGGGCCAATATTCAACATCCTTAAAGAAAAGAACTTAAAGCTAGAAATTCATATCCAGCCAAACTAAGCTTCATAAGCAAAGGAGAAAGAAAATCCTTTATGGACAATCAATTGCTGAGAGATTTCATCACCACCAGGCCTGCCTTACAAGAGCTCCTGAAAGCAGCACTAAACAAGGAAAGGAACAACCAGTACCAGACGATCCAAAAATGTACCAAATGGTAAAGATCATCAACACAATGAAGAAAATGTGTCAACTAATGGGCAAAACATCCAGCTAGCATCAAACTAGCAGGATCAAATTCACACATGATAATATTAACCTTAAATGTAAATGGACTAAATGCCCCAATAAAAAGACACGGACTTCACACTAGATTGGACAGGG
>CAUYLG010003574.1:0-55172 GCA_963573385.1 Cacajao melanocephalus
TAACTAAGATCTGTTATTTCTACTACAACCCAAATGATTTGCAAACTAAGACTTATCTTGACTTCTGTAAGCCACTTAAGTAACAGTTGAAGTGACAATATATCCACAATGTGTCCTCTAGTCCTTGGAATGTCCGGAGACCCGCACTCTCCTCTCTGCCCGGGAGATGATTTATGGAATCCCTTAAATGTTTGAACCCCTTCACCCTCACCCCCGCCCCTCACCCTCATCTCCGCCCAGAAAGTGATTTGCAAAATTCACTAGCCCTCAGAATGTCTGAGGCTCCTCACCCCCACCCCCACCACATACCCTTACCCGGAGAAAGGTATAAAAGGTATTGACACCCTCCCTCCTGGGGCCACGGGTTGGAGAGACGTGAGTCCTCCGTGGTCGCCGGCAATAAAGACCCTGCAATTTAGCCTACTTTTGTCTTGGTGTTAACTTTCTATGCTCGGTTCAGTACAGCAATAGGAAGTAGTGATGGTTCCAGACACAGCCTCAGGAGTTATCAATGTGGTCCTGGGTGATGTAAGCCATGTGAGGAGCTGGCAGTCAAGTGAGGACAGAGAGACAGAAAGAGACAAGGGCAGAAGTGGACTCCTCATGAGCCTGGAATTCACAGGATGAACAGAGGAGGAAAAGCCCCTACCCCTCCAGAGGCTGAGCCCCTGAGATAGAAAGATGATGAGACAAGCGTGGCATGGAACAACAGCACAAAGATTTCCACAGAGTGGGGAGGTGACATCAGGGACAGGCACACAGGAGGGTTGGAGACGGGGCCTCCCTAGGCCCTTGCACTCTGGATCTGTGTTGGGAGGGACAGCCCTGGTCATCTATGACATTCCTTCAGGGTCGTTCTTTCATTGTCTCGGACAATAGGTCCTGGCTTCAGGTTAGATGGCTGACTAAGGTCCTTATCAGAGGGTTGTTTGGCCATACCTTTGTTCTCCCTGGAACAGGCTTTCTCATTCTTTGCATTATGGATAGACTGAAAATTTTCAAAATCTTTAAGTTCTGCTTACCTTGTCATTAACAATTTCATGTTTAAGTCATTTCTCTCTTGTATTTTCCTATAAGCAACTCAAATGCCCAGTTTTATTGCATATGAGTTCTACCTTTCACAAACACTAGGACACAAACACAATCTAGCCTAGCTTTGCCACTCTGTAGCAAGCTGGATTTTCTTCCACTGTCCAATAGCATGCTCCTCACTTCCAGTAGGCCATATTTCTACCAACATGCTGTTAAGGATTACTTTGATATTCTCTAAGAAGATGGAGGTTTTCTCTGCAGCTCTCTTCTTTTCCTTCCAAGCCCTCACCAGAATCGTGTTTAATGGTTTGCTTGGAGCATCATAGGCCTTTTTCTAGCATGTACCTTAAAACTCTTTCAGCCTCTACCTATCACTCAGTTTCAAAGCCACTTCCACATTTTTAGACATTTGTTACAGCAGCACCTCCATTTCTTGATATGAATTTCTGTCTTAGAAGTCTCCAAAGAAACAGAACCAAGATATTTAAGACTGGATCCCACAGTCTTGGAGACTGTGAATTTCTACAGTCTGCTATCTGAAAGCTAGAGGCCCAGGAAAGCCTTGCTATAAGCCTCTCTTTGGAGTGTAGACACAGCTGACAAGCATTAGCATTAAAATACAGATAAAATATAGATTGTAAGACTGACGTAACAGGCTCTTTGTAGCAATAAGATACAGAACTTCAACCTGACCTTGGTATAGCATCTCATGATGGACAACAGGCCCTGAAGAAATATTTCTTTGACGTATTTTGAAATGGTCCTGCAAAGCCATCTCTTATGGGAGCAAATTCCATTCTGTAGAGAATTTTCTTCCTTTAGTATGTCTTCTCCAGAGAATCTGACACCTTCTAAGGGCCCAAAAGAGACATTTACTATCTATTACCTCTAAAGCCTGCTACCCAGAGGCTTCATCTACATAACAAGAACCTTGGCTTCCACAAACCGCCCTTACCTTAACTCAAGCACTTCCTTCTGCTGACTTTAACTCCTAAGTCAAAGCTTAACTCTTTCAACTAATTTCCAATCAGAAAATCTTTGAATCTGCCTATGACCTATGAGATCCCCATTTTGAGATGTACCACCTTTCCAGGCCAAACCAGTGTATACTTTATATGTATTGATTTATATCTTTAACTTCCGTCTCCCTAAAATGTATAAAACCAAGCTGTAACCCAACTATCTTGTGTACACATTCTCAGGCCCACCCTTCCCACCGACGCCTGTATTAGCTTTTCGGGTTTTCTTTGGGATTCCCTTGGCCAAGGGAGGGAGATCTGTTCAGTCAGCTGGATGGCGTAGAATTTCATTTTTGGTTTACATCTAGTAGGCACAGATAGTGGGCACATGAATCCTCTATTCTTTTGGTATCTCACAAAGGCATGTTTGAGCCAGAGGATATCAGGAGGCACCAGGACACTGTGCATCAGCTGGGGAACTGTGCACCTGCTGCTCTCTGTTTCGTGGGGCAAGGTACCAGTTCAACAGGAAGTTGATGATAGGCATAACCTATTTCTGCTGACTTTAACTTCGTGATGAAGAAAGGGTCATAGTTCTGTATATGCCCTTTCCCATCTTCTAATATTAGCTCTGTCCTTGCCAAGCAATCCAGATAAAGTCTCTCAGGCCATTCTTGTTTCTATATAGTGGCTTTAGAATTCAATAAGATAAAGTCAATAAGGCATTTAGCACACTGTCCGCTGTAGAATAATTTTTCATTATCCATCTTATTGTTTTAGTGCATTTACAGACTTTATTCTGATTTTGGCCACCTGAAGACTTTAGTAACTTAATTTTCATTTTTCAGATGAAGAGATTGAGAGACGATGTGATTTGCCCAAGCTCCGGCTGAACTTTAACCCTCCTCAGCATTTCAATATAGTGATTGACATGGTATGCTCAGCAATTAGCTACTGATCAGAGCTGGTAGTTAAGCCATTCAGCCAGCACTAGCAGCAACAGAGGCAGATAAACCCCACTCCAGGTTGAGTACGTGCCGGCCTTGCCACGTTTGTGTTTCACACCACAAGCCAGGCTCCCCTAGATCACTCCAGTCCCTTCTTGACTCCTTCTCTGACTTTGCAATAACTTCAAGGTCATTTCAGTTGTGCTCTTGATCACTGAGTATGAAAAAATGGGTGTACACCAGTCTTTCCAAACAAAAACAATGAATTCTTCCAAAAAGTTCCCAGTGACATTTTATGATGTCCTGGTGAGGAAATGCAGAAAAGTATCAACCTTATCAGGCTCACACATTTCCAGTCTCATTCCTCTGGTTCCTACTGCTTGGGTTCGTGGTGAGCTATCCCTTTCTTTTTAAGTGGTCAAGAAAAACACCGGCTGCTTTCCCCTGCAGACCATTTAGTTGTGGTGCATTTATCTTTTACAGCATTTGCTTCTTGGTAGTTCCATGTGTAGCTTTCTTCTTTTTGTCTGTTACCCGCACTCTTAACTTTTAAATTTTTCATGGGTCTCAGCCTTAGACACCTGAGTATAGGTAGTCAGTCTTCAAATCACTAGTCAGTGTCACACAAACCTTAATTTTCTAATTACTAAATACAAAATTCCTGGATTATGACTCAACAGATTGACTTAACCTTGAAAATCTCCCAATAACAACTAGCTATCTTAAAAGAGCAAATAGAAAAAGTACGAAGGTAATTTCAAGCCGTGGAAAAATTCCTCATTAACCCACCTGAACTCGAAGCAACTGTTTTCCCCTGAATTGAGAATATGGATTAAGTGTGAAATAAACTTACCCCTGTAAAGTTATGTGCTTGTCTTCTGATTACATCTTAAGTGATAAAACTTTTACAGAAAGAGCTACCAACATTGGTTGGAAATCACATATGGGCTTCCCAGTGCCACATCTGCTTCTATAATCCTGTCTTTTATTAGCATTTTTTTCCCAAATAGTATTCCTGAAATCTATCACTCTGTCAAATCCAATACTTTACATACCTTGAAATATGGGAAAAAAAGAAGAGATTTTCTTCTTTGGTATGTCAAAAACAATCAAAATTAAAAAGCTCTTGCATCCTGTTACCAAAAAATAGAAATGGGATATTCTACCCAAAGCAAGGGGATAGAAGAATTTTTGGAATAACAGTAAAAGAAATAATAGTATAATTGTAACATACAGATGGCTCAAGTTTACACCAATGAAATATCATAAGTTAGAGATTTCAGAAGTCATTCTTCAGGTAACTTACACACCTGTGTGTTAGGTGCAAGTATGTTTACTTGTGTGTAAGTCAATAATAGTCAGTGGGATCTAATTAAAGAAATTAATGAAGAGTTTGAATTATTGAATGTTTTTAAAGAAATGTAAATTACATTGGCTGATATTTTAACAAGGAGCTTTGACTTGTTATTTTAACTAGCATTTATCATTTGTTGACAAGCCACTGGATAATTTAAATATGCTTGAGGGAATCTGAAAACATTCTTACTTCATGCCTACAAATTTATATGCGTAGTTATTTGGTTAACAATTTCTTTCTTCCCTGAGAGTACCTAATCCTTTGAATAATCAAAACTTATAAATTAGCAGACAGTGACCAAGACATCACTGCATTTATTTGTTAAACTTTCATCATATGAATACATTTTCTTTTTTTCAAAATAAGTAACCTATTTGTGTGTGTGTGTGTGTGTGTGTGTGCAAGTATGTGTGACAGAAAGAGGGAGAGAGAGGAGACTATGAGAATCTAAATCTCTCTGTAATCATAGAAATTCAATAAAAACACAGAAGAAGAGAAAACCACAGCTACCTACACACTCTCTGCCAATGCCTATGTTCATAATCTCCCCGTACTTATAACATTTTATTTTCTAGTTCATGTCAAGTGATCCTTTTTAAGAAACGTTAATCACTATCTAAAATTATTCCTTATAGAAATAAAAGTGTTTATTAACCTATTATATCTGGGCAAGTTGTGCTGAATCAATTTTTCTTCCAAGCCTCAAAAGAGTAAAATTAGTATGACACAGTTTTACTGCTGGTCTTTATTATTTCAAACGAGGTAAGTTCCATGTCATGACAGAGTTACTAAGGGAAAAATATGTGGTGTAGCAAGCTCAGGTAACAGCATAAGTGTCAGGGAATAACCTGCATGGTAGAAACGCACACATTTATCACTATGAGTGTTAAAAGGAGCTGGTACACACTTAAGTCGGTGAGAAAGGAGATGGTGCAGTTTTGCTTTCCTGTGAGAACTTTTCAAATTCACTGCAGGTGACTCCTCTCTCTGGTGCATTAACACTGGATATCAGCCTCTGTAAACTCGCGGTCAGAAAATGGTTCTCATTTTAATGAATAGACGTGTCTCTAAAATTTGTACGAGAAAATATCTGGGTGTATGACTTCGATGCCATCTGTTAGGAGAGGGTGGTATTCAGAGTAAACTTAGCAATAAAAAATTCAGGTAATTTTTTATTACTAAGAATAATCCAAAGCAGACCAATGTTTTTAACAGTTTAGACTTTGAGACAGCAGGTTTTCTTAGAGCAAGGTTGGGATAGTTGTGCTATTTACTGGGCAGTCTCTGGAGAGTACTTCATGCATGCAAAAGATGAAGCTACCTAGTATGTTCCGCAATACCTAGACCCTACCTATCCAGCAACAATGGGGTGAGCGCTGTGTGCCTGTCTGCATCTCCTGCGGATAAAATCTTGGTAGTCCAGAGCTCTTGAGGAAACTGTCAGATGCAGACTGACATACACTTAGTGCTGTGGAGTGGGTAAAAGGGCCTTCAGAAGCTTTGTTTCTTCCCTTCAACATCCTGTGAGCCATTGTTATTATACCCACAGTCTAGCTGAGGAAAGTTAAACTTGGAGAGTGTAAACAAAGGCATGAAGTGCCGTGACTCATTAGTGGAACAACTGGGACACCTGTGTGGCTGCACCCAGTAAATGAAGGGGAACACGTGGTAGATGATGTTACCCAGATAGGCAGGGAGTCACCTCTGCAGGCCACTGTGGGCATATGAAGGAGCCTGACATGATTATTTTCATACTTGAAGACATGAACTCACTGAATTGCATGGGCATTTTATTCAGTTAGTACTTATCTAGATTAGCCAACGTCTTTAACCATTTTATTGCTCACTGTCGCTTTCAGCATCCAGTTCCTTTGCTCTGAATTCAATTCCTCATCACTGATTTCCTTCAATTACGAAAAGCCACTCAGTGAAAGTGTGTTGCCGATTATTTCCTGGGTCTCGACTTTTCTGATTCCTAAACTGGCAGTTACCTGCCTTGAGCACTTTGAAGAAAACTCTTTTTGTTACTGATGAAGACCTGATGTCAGTTAAATTGTCATTCCTTTATGAGTAATCTCTCTCTTCTCTGCCTTCAAGGTTTTTCTCCTCGTATTTGGTATTAAGAAATTGCAGAGCAACACATGCATGTGGGTGGGTGTGTGTGTGCACGTGCACTTTATTTATTTATTTAATACGTTCAGAACTTAGGATGATTCCTCAACAGGTCTCTCTTTGGGCCTGAAAAAAATCTTTGCCATTACTTTTGGAAAATTGACTCTGGCCCCAAATTCTCCCAATCAGAAATGTGTTCTACCTTCTCCCATTAAGCTATATTCAGTCATTTTCTTAAATAACCATCACTCCATCTCTCCATGTCTAATTCTGAGTGATTTCTGCTTATTTTTCTTTCAATTAATTCCTGTCTTTTCAAATGTGTTAAATGTGCTGTTCAATATTTTTTTGCTTTTTAAAAATAATCATACTTTTAATTTCCAGAAGTGATTTTTAATTCTTTTTTAAATCTTATTTTTTCATAGTAACCTGCCTTTCCATCACAAACTCTACCCTTTTATAACAGCTCACAGTAGCCTTGAACTCCTGGGCTCAAGTGATCCTCCCACCTCAGCCTCCTGAGTAGCTGAGACTGCAGCTAAGACACACCACCATACGTGGCTAATTCTTAAAATATTTTTGTAGAGACATGGCCTCACTACGTTACCCAGGGTGGTCTCAAAGTACTGGTCTCAAGCAATCCTCCTGCTTCTTTGTTGTATAATTTCTTCCTGAGTATGAAGTTGAGGGTTTAATTCAGCTATTTTATTCTGTCTCATAGCGAGTTGACTCTTTGTGTAGTTAATTTTATTTTCATTGTGAGTTCATTTTTATGGAGATGTTTCTTCCAACTTTTATTCCAGTAATTTTGAATTTATAAATTCTATGTACATTTTCTAGAATACCTTAATTATCCAATTAGTCTATAAAAGCATTTAATCAATGTTTAGATTTCACCTCCTCCCTCTGACAAGGCAAAAACCTTCCCATGCTTGGATTCCCCATGCACTTCCATTGTGTCTCACCTTGTAAGCATTTGTGAAGGAATATTTCAAATTTGTGTTTGTTGACTTACTTTATTAAAGCACATTATTTGGAATCAACCAAAAATGTTACTGGGTCGTATTGTTTTACACATCATTGTTTCTTGTGTTTGACATCTGATATGGTTTGGCTATGTCCCTACCCAAATCTCATTTTGAATTGTAATTCCCATAATTCCCACATGTCATGGGAGGGACCTGGTGGGAGATGATAGAATCATGAGGGTGGATTTTCCCACCATGATTGTGAGGCATCCCCAGCCAGGTGGAACTGTGAGTACAGTAAGCCTCTTTCTCTTTATAAATTTGCCAGTCTCAGGTAATTCTTCATAGCAGTATGAAAAGGGACTAACGCAACATCTTCTGTTTTATAGTTTTCATTTTGTATTTTGCTATAATTTTCATTTTGTAAATTTGGGGAAATGTTCCCAGAAAGTGCATATGGTTTGTAAAGTTCTAAAGATTTTTCTTACACTCATAACTCTTTAGCTCTTATGCTTAAATGTTTCTTGAGCAAGATCTAGTATTATCAGACTAAAGAATTTTTCCCAAGGACTTCAAAAACATTGAAGGCATTCTACCTTAGATATTCTTTATCTTTTATAGTTGCATCTTATTCTTTAATGTCAATTTCTGTTGCCATGATGAAAAATCAGTAGACCCAGAAATGATAATCATACCAATTCTTGGTAGGCAATTGATGGTACATTCAAGATGAATTGACATTGAATATAATTAACACAGTGCTACAATATATTTTAATTGTGCATCAGAAATGATTCACCAAAGTTTGATACCTGTGTGCTATTTGAAATGACTTGCAGATTTTGCTGCATTGCCTGATCTTTGAATAGAATCGGAAATTTATGGGTTTCTTCAACAATAGGTATCACTTGCATTCAACAGTTTTGCCCCTTCTTCGGAATTATTAATACTTAGATGGAAACGTATTAATGGTTCTTTTTTTTTTAACAATGCTTGGCATAAATGATAGGAAGGGGGAGAGGATTGCGTCCAGTCTATTTAGGATCCTGGAAGCCCCCCAGGTGAGAGACACCTCGCTATAAAAGGATCTCTGAGCTATACACACCTGGCACTTGGGAACTTGCTGTACTTTCTACTTAAACTCAACCCCAGTCATGTTACAGAAACTCCTGTCATTCCCTGCTCAAAGAACAGCTTGATATTTAAAAAAAAAATCACCCTTGATAGTGATTGAGAAAGTCACTACTACAACTGCATGGATGCTGAAGAGCAGTCTCAGCTGGCGGGAGAGGCTGGGACTGTTTGCCTTTTGGCTTTTTAATGAGCTGCCTGCTGAAGGCAGTCAGTGTTTCCTTCCCTGCAGGAGAAACTTGCAGCTTTAAGTCCAGCCTGAAAGTTCACAGGAGACAAATTCTGACAGCTGACATTGAGTCTCTCACTGGATCTTCTCAAATGGAGCAGCACTGATCTCTTGAAGTCTCTGAATTCTGCTTGGCTGACTCCTATAGTAATGTTTCTCACCTGTCTGAATTCTCTGAAAATAATATCACACTTAGAAGGTCCCTAAGTTGGCCAGGCACAGTGGCTCATGCCTATAATCTCAGCACTTTGGGAGGCCAAGAGGGGCAGATCATGAGGTCAGGAGTTCAAGACCAGCCTGGCCAATATGGTGAAACCCCGTCTCTACTAAAAATGCAAAAATTACCCAGGCATGGTGGTGCGCACCTGTAATACCAGCTACTCGGGAGGCTGAGGCAGGAGAGTTGTTAGAACCTGGGAGGTGGAAGTTGCAGTGAGCCGAGAGAGTGCCACTGGACTCTGGCCTGGGTGACAGAGCAAGACTCCATCTCAAAAAAAAAAAATGGTGACCAAAAGAATGAGTATCTTGTATAGACGTGTGGAACCTTCCAAAAAAATACTAAACACTGAAAAAAAAAAAAGAATCAACTGCTCTTTGGCCCCTATAAAAAACACAAGACAGTTAAAGCCATGGCTGAAGAGGCCTGAGTAGGGAGAAAGTGTGGCATATTTAGGCTTCTTCCCTTTTCTAGATAGTGAGGGTGTGGGAAGGCAGGTGGGCACAAGTGCCTTGGGTGCAAACCAACGACAGTAAAAGTGTTGAGTTGGCATCTGAAATCTGATCCTTTGGGGACTTGAAAATGGCATAAAGGCTGGAGGCAGAACAGTATCAGTGGGTTTCAGAGCGACCATTCTGTCTTCTGGTCAAGGTCTTATGAGGTGTCTCTGCCATTCACGTGGTCTGGAGGGGCAAGTGTTCTTCATAAATGTAGGCACTGTAGGATGAGGGTGCAGCTTGTTGGGACCTCTGATCTGGGTGGAAGTCTACCTCAGATATTCTAGCATCTGTCCTTGCATAAGAAAAGATGTTTTCAACCTAATTTTCATTTCTTTGTAAGTAACCTGTGCCTCTCATTCTGACTCAGTCTCTTTCTCTTTCTCTGAGTCTCTCTTTTTCTCAGTAGTTTTAGAATATTTCTCTTTAGATTTTTTTACCCTAAACTTTAGATGTTTTTACCCTAAACATTATCATTATATATGTTCTTTGGACAGAATTCTTTAGTATTTAGTGAAATTCATTCATTATAGGAAGTCAGTTTTTATAATGTTCTATATGTGTTCAAAAATAATTGTAATCAAGGACAGAGTTCCATGCTATGTATGTTTTATTCAATTAAACTAGTCAATTATAATGTGCATAATTACTATATCAGAAAGTTGAGAGGAGTATTAAAATCACCCCTTATTTCTGAACTTTTTTTCTTTTTCTTGCTATCATACTAATAAAATTGTTGTACATTTTATCTCTATGAATAACATGAAAGTTATACATTCTCTTGCAAGTCTTTTTTTGTGGCCACACTTGTTTTAAGAAAATCTTGGGACTGTGACATCTCCCTTCCCTCCACTCCCCCAAACTGGGAAGGAACCAAGAGACTGAAGAATGTTGTGGCCCAGCATACTTGATGAATAGATGAGTTTATTAGGACTTACACACAGGGCACTCCTGGACACAGCAAGACAGCTCTACAGATCTGGGCCACCTCCTGTCTCTAAAGTGCTTTCTTGTCCTTTTTTAAGTTTTTTTTTGAGACTAGGTTGTCACCCAGGCTGGAGAGCAGTGGTATGAACATAGCTCACTGCAGCCTCAACCTCCTTAGTCTAAGCGATCCTCCCACCTCAGTACCCCAAGTGCCTGGGATTACAAGCATGTGACACCATGCCCAGCTAATTTACAGAGACAGGGTTTGACCATGGTGCACGGGCTAATTTCAAACACTTATCTCAGGTGATTCTCCTGCCCTAGCCTCCCAAAGTACTGGGATTACAAGCGTGAGCCACTGCACTTAGCTCTCTAAACTGCTATTAAGCTAATTTTCTCTTTGTCTAATGTGTTTGAACAATAAGACCATTTTTTCTTGGTAAGTTCTCAGATTGTCTCTGAGATGTTTGTCTTCTTAGGGACACCTGCTCTTCAGCTGGGCACTGTGACCTTGGCTCATCGCCCAGCCTTCAGGGTTCAAGAAGTGGACACACACCTTTAAATAACCTGGTGGGGGATCACTCACTCTACAGCACTCAAAATTTCAACATATATATTTGACTTGACAAAAAAAAGTAAGTTAATCATAATCTCTATATTCTTCCTCAGGAGTGAAGGCTGAAAAAAACCTGTTTTTTCCTAATGGTCAAATTTAAGAGTGAAGGCTGCACTTCTATTTTATGTAATACTGTTGCCCAGTTCTTCAGTTCCTCTTTTTTTGTCACGATGAACAAATGATGAAAAATAATAGTTATTATTTTTATTGCTTCAGAGAGTTGATGCTCATTAGATTTACCAATTATTTTTCTCGCAGTTTATTGTGAATTCAGTTTTCTTCTTTCTGTTTTACTTTTACAAAGTTTTAATTAATAGTAGAATTTATTGATCTTTGTCTGAAAATGACATTGTTTAACATGCACTATTATAGTTTAGCTGGGTATAGAACTCCATGAAAAAAGAATTTCTTTTGTTGTTGTTTTCTGTTTTATTTATTTATTTATTTTTGAGACAGGGTACTGCTCTGTCACTCAGGCTAGAGTGCAGTGGCTCTATCTCAACTCACTGCAACCTCTGCCTTTCAGGATCAAGTGATTCTCCTGCCTTGGCCTCCCAAGTAACTGGGATTGCAGGCACCCACCACTGCGCCCAGCTAATTTTTTTATTTTTAGTAGAGATGGGGTTTCACCATGTTGGCCAAGCTGGTCTTGAACTCCTGACCTTGTGATCCACTCACATCAGCCTCCCCAAAAAAGAGCACTTTTCTTTAATATGTTGCAGAATGTTTTATTACCATATAATCTATATTGTTAATATTGATAAGTTTTATGTCAGGCAAATTTTCACTATATAAGTAAACCTGTTTTTTCCTACTGGTCAAATTTAAAATCCTTTTATTTTCTTTGAGTTTATAGTTTTTCTATGATAATCTAGGTATGTATTGGGTGTTTTTTATTTTCTAGTTGGATTCATTGGGTTTTCTGCTTGGGAGGATTTAGATTTTTCCTCATTTCTGAAGAAAACTCTAGCCAGTATATTTTGAATAGCTCTTTTCTTTCATTGTCTATATTTCCGATTCTGGAATTTCGATTACATCTTATGTTGTTAAGCAATGGTTTTGTCCTTCATTTCTGCTAAGCATATATGTATATATGTGTGTATATGTATGTGTTCATGTATATATACACATATCCTATATTTTTATTTTTTAAAATAATTATTCAGTGCTTATATGTCTAAGCATTTCATAAATCTCTCTTCTGCTTTGTATAACCTTCCCATTCCCTCATTCACTCAATTTTCCATTTCAATTCTTAAGTAATGTTTCATATCTGCCTGGTATTTTGTTTGTATCTTACATTTTCCTTACATGATGAGGTCTCTTTATGCCTTTAATTATTTTAAATGTTCTTATCTCATAGTTTCACCCTAAAGTTCTATCATCTGAAGTTCTTAGATGTCTCATTTTGATTTGATTGTCTTTTGACTCTTGTCATAGTAGAATCTCCTCCTTGTGTATTGCATTGAGAATTAATCTTGCATGGGCATTACCTCTGGTAATCTTGGGTAGACTGGGTTTCAAGTGAGTCCCTAAAGCATGGTTCTGTGTCTCTTTCTTGGTTTATATGAGGGTATTCCAGCTGTGTGCCATGTTTATGGCAATTCATTACCTTTGTGCATAGTTGACATGCATTCCTGGTTGGCAGGCCCTTGTAATATGTTCTCTGGAAGCACCATTTTCCTTCCAAGGCTCAGGTATAGGCAAGAAAACTAAACTTGTTTGCTTTCTGAACTAATCAACATTTTTCTTCTGTACCTTTTCATTTAATATGTGGTCCTTTGAGGGTCATAATTTTCTTCCATAGGCCTTGTATAGACCTAGGACTTTGATTACACAGATTTGTCACTCACACTCCCAGCCTTCTTTCCCCATCTTCTGTGCCTAACAGGAAACTCAGGGAAAGCTACTCCCTGTACCTTTCTCTTCAAGGCTCTCTCAAATTTTGGCATTGCTGGATGTTTCTCTTGCTTTCCTGATGTATTTTCTATATATTTAAAACCATATTTACTATAATATATCCAAAATTTCTACCTGCTTCTTAGCTGATTTGCAGGCAGTACAGCACAGTGTCTAGCAGTGTGAACTCTGAAGCCTTTCTGCCTTGGTTCAAATCCCAGTCCCTCTTGGCAGATGCATGAACTTTGGAATGTTTTATAACTTCCCTGTGTTTCAGTTATGCCATCTATAAACTGAAAATGGTAGTATTATCATACTATCATAGTGTGGGTAAGAAATAAGTAAGTAAGGATTTGAAAATTGTTTAAAGCTATTTTAAAGCTCTACATAAGTGGTAGCTACCTTTACAATTATTAGATGCTCAGGTTTTTATAAGGTCAGGTTCCCAGAAATATCTGTCTCCTTCAATCTAGTTTTAATACATAAGCACTCTTCCAACTATGTTTTAAATAATTAGTTCAACTCTGCGTAATAGAAGTTTCCTTTTACTTTGGTTATGTGCAACAATTGTCTTGTGATGTGCAATTTCCACACCTGCCTTGAGAAGTAGACATCATTATCTCTATCTAGAAAATAAGGAAAGGGGAAGTGCAGAGAACTCTCAGAGCCTTAGTGTTGACTGAGGATTAAATTTCAGTCTGGCTGATTCTCAAGTCCATACTCTTCCCATTTATTTGGAAAACACATGTTTTTATCTCTAGCTTTAGTAATTGCATCTCTTTCAATGACTTATTTCTGCAGCATAAGACACTAGACGTGACTCCATCCAGTACTCTCTTCTCAGTGCACCTGAATTGCTATGTGTGAGAGATTGGTCAGGGTGGTGGGAAAAATTATAGAGAAAGAGGCAAACCTTCCTGGAAGGCCAGGAGGTTTTGCAAAAGCCTCGGGAAGGGATTATGGTTGAAGGCAGCTGGTCTTACCCAGTGGCAATTAGGCAAGAGCAGATACAAAGGAATGTAAGAGAGTTTATCTAAATAGCTTGTTTACTCATGTTGTCCCAAGAGTGACCTTTGGTCATCTGCATGCAGAATTGCTCTCTACTCAGGGGGTCAACAGTGTTAATTACCCACTAATAGTGTTTACTCGAGACCTTGGTCATTGACTCCATACTAAATAAATATGGAGCATCTCTGGCTTTTGGGGGCTTGACAGCCAAAATCCCTCTTTGGGATCTGTGAGCCGTAGGGTCCCCGACCAAGCTTGCACAGGCAAAACATCTGTGTCTGCGTACTTCTGTCATTCTTTCTCAGACAGAGTCTGCTGGTCAGGCTCGGCAGCTATGCTCATGGATGGGAAAAGGAGCTATGCCAGTGCTGAAATTGAAGATCTAAACTTCTAACAAGATGTAAAACATCATGCTTAGTGGGAAGGGAGGTGGAATTAGCCAGGATTTTAGGATTGTGATTATAATTGAGAAAAATCTAAGTAGCAGTCCAGATTGTCCAACACCATCACATGACTCAGGTAGTCCTTGCCTTACCAGCATGTAATTGAATGAAAGACTAATATATTTTCAATAGGCCTCAGGAATATGCAATCTAAAACCCCCCATCCTGCCCCAAAACCTTATTCAAAATGCCTTTATGAAGAGAATAGTGAAGATTTAGAGAGCTGGCACAAAATTGGTACCAGCACCTTGCTGAGAGACTTTCTCCCCAATTTGAAAATAAATTCATGGCCTTTGGAGTGGAAACTTATGGGTTTCCTCACAAAACAGTGTCAGGAATGATGAGTGGGTCCCTAGGCTGATGGGACAGCATTTCAGACACCCACGGAGAACTTTCCCTTGCTCAGCTGTCATGGTTTCATTTTAGAATAATTGACCAAAATTCCTTACAAATATCTTAAAATGAATTTTTGGAATTCAATCTGCTTGACCTAACTGGTTATATTATTTGTTTTGTTCTAATATTTTCCTTTGAACTCTTCTCTATGAGGGAATACAATTTCATTCAGTTTCTTTTGCAGGAATGTAAAGATGCATTAAAAATTAACCACAGGATTGAAAACCATTTTTCTATCTGAATTTCTCCCTCATTATTCCCTAAATGTTCTCAAGGCTTCTATTTCTGGTGGTGTTCTCTGTCCTCATCTGCTGAAAGGTTTCAGCCAGATGGGATGAGCTCTTTCTCCAAGTTAAGCACCCAGGATTTTGGCCAACTAGAGGTGCAAAGGTGTTCTGCTGTGGAGGGGTGGAAGCCGGCAAGGGGACAGATGGGGGGTTGTATGGTTGTGAGACTGCAGATGATGTGTGGGTGCATCCCCCATGAGTTTTGTATTTTGTTCTCAGTTAGTGCTTCCCTTAGAAAAATTATTTCTCCATGAATAAAAATATTTTGGAAGGAGGTAACTACAGACTTCTGCTCAGCACCTAGTTTCACCATGGTGTGGTGCATGAATGTTCCCACTTCAATGTTCTCCACAGACACAGACACCATCATTTGACCCTCCTCCTCCTTTGAAGTCTCTCTGTTCTTGTGACATGCACCATGCTACTAGCTTATTCTACTTTGCATGCAATAGTTGCTTCTCTTCCTATATAACCTGTACTTGGAAACACTGATTCATTCTTTCATATCTATATATATGAAAGGAATTTCCTTGTGGACAAATTTTGTTTGTTTCGTGTGTGTGTGTGTGAAAGAATGAATCAATGTTTCCAAGTACAAGTACCTTTATTTTCCTTTCACATATATATGTACACTATATATGAGGTAAATCTTAGGACCCCAAAATCACTAAGCCAAAGGGGAAAGTCAATCTTAGAACTGCATCAGGCAAACCTGCGTCTCATTCTATTCCTAAATAAGGTGGCTACAAAGATTTTTTAAAAGCTACATACCTTCCTCAAAATTTGTCCGCAAGGAAATTCCTTGTGCACCTCAAGATGTTTACCCTAAAACAGTTCTGTTGAATTTTACCCTGGCAATGTAAATTGATACCTTATCTGCACAAATGTGGGACAGAAAATCAACCCTCTGCTCACCTGAGACAATTGGATATCTGATTGCTTCCTTTACTCTATTGTTAATTCAGATTAACAATGCATTAATGCATTTAATGTAAAAATGCAGATTCACAAAGCCAGACGAAGACATAAGTGGCTATTCTTACACCCTGCCTCTCCCGTGTAAATTGTGTATTCAGTGACAGGCTAATCAGAGACTCAAAAGGATGCAACCATTTGTCTCTTCTCTACCTATGACCTGGAAGCCCCGACCCTATCATGCTCCAAATTGTCCTGCCTTTCCAGACCGAACCAATATACATCTTACATGTATTGATTGATGTCTCAGGTCTCCCTAAAATGTATAAAACCAAGCTATACCCCGACAGCCTTAGGAACATGCCATCAGGACCTCCTGGGGCTGTCATGGGTGTGTCCTTAACCTTGGCAAAATAAATTTTCTACATTGATTGAGACCTGTGTCAGAAACTTTTGATTGATATATAGTAATTTTTCTTCCATATTTAAGAAATTAAGGATGAATTTTTAAAGATAAAAGAAGGAAGTCATGATTAGTAGGTGAAGTCCAGAAAGAAGAGATTTTTTTGCACATTGTTGGCACATTCTGGGTGATAAGAAGATAGGCTTTCAGTCACACAAGTGGTGATTCTTAGATGCTGGTGAATTGATTCCATCCAGCACTAACAAGCAGACAAAACAAGAGCCCCAGCACACACACGCTGAGCATCTTGGCTCCCTTTAGGGAAAATCAAGAAGGAAAATGGAGCAGAGAGCACAAGACCACGTAGCACCAATACTGTGAGCCAGAGATATCTGTGTTTCCTTTCTGGTTGTTTAGATATGCTGTCTAGACACATTAGGCTCTAATCTCATTTTTGCTGCTCTGCAAAATTGCAAGCTGTGGCACTTGCTGAGAAGCTGTCTGCCATTTTCTCCATTCTGAATAGAGATTGAACAAGACACCTGGAAAATGATGTGAAACGTTGGGCTCTGCAGCAAGAGGCATTGCTGCATGGAAAATTCTAGAAACCGGGATGTGAAGATTTGAGTGGGGGAGGAGGGAATTTCACTAGAGGAGATCCTAAGGGAATGTTTGGCTGCTTCTCCCTCTCTCCACTGCCTGTGCTGCTTCACAGCAGAGTAGATCGCTGTGGGTACGAGGGGCAGGTGGCCAGTCCCAGACTCTTATGCTCCCAACCTTCCTGTGCAACCTTGGCTTCCTTCTGCTGTCCTGCCACTTCTTGTTAAGTGAATTTCAGTTGCCTCAAACTGAAGTGCAAATTTAAGTATTCAACAAACACGTGCCTATGGATATTCCTCCCTCTGCACACGACATCTCCTGCCCCCAGTGACCAGAGGCCACTGCATCAAGCAAGTCTGAGGTCTCGAGGGTCATCCTAGAGGGAAGAGATGAAGCCTGCAGGCCCTGCCCCATCACCCCAGGCCTTCCAGAGCAAAGCTTTGGGACGATGCTCTCATCAGAAAACTGTTTCATGATATGAGCTAGTATAATCTGTATGTAACCTGTCCTTTTAAAATTTACTTAAAAGTGTAATTCATTAAGGTTTACCTGAAGAACATTACATTTATGTATCAGTCTGCATCCTAAAGGCCTCAGTGATTTGAGACTCATCCGTTCTCTGCTTGCTTGTCCCAGTACCGCTGAGCTGAGTTTGAGGAAGAAAGAAAATAAATACACATAAAAAACAGTGTGGCCACCTCCTTATCATGTCCTTCCAAAGCAAACCAACCAGGGTTGGGCACAGGTGCCCTGTGGCTGGCCCCAGCCTCGTCTGAGGAGCTGTGGCTCAGTCTCCAGCCTGTGCCCTGACAAGGCTGTCCTCTGAGGAATGCACTTTGCCTGGAGTCACCCTCAGCCCCGTCCCCAGCCTCACAGCCACTGAGTCCTTGACAGCATGTTGGCCTGGGGGCTGTCGGGGTAAACCTCAATGCACCTTAGAACTCCCGGGAAAGGCCACACTCAGCATGGAAGTCACAGTGTACACTGCGCTTTCATTTTCAGATGTAATTGGCAAATAGCAAAATGAAAATGTCATGCCAGAAGGGCTAAAATTGCAAATATAATGTCGTTTGCATTTTCTTCATGTTCCTTGGAAAAGCTTTTCCTCTTTTCTTATTATATTCATTTTCTATAGTCCTGGGGGACAAAAGAAACAAATAGTTGCAAGAAGAACTTACATTCTATATGTGAAGAGGAAGCAGAGGTCATAATATAGCTCTGAACTGTCTGTAGATTTAATCATCTCACTGGACTCTCTTTATTAGGCTTTACAATAAAATCTCCCTGTCCCTGCGGCCAGCCTGGGTGGCCATCAGTCCTTCTGTGCTGACCGCGTTTCACCGCACTCCCTAGAGAGCAGCCTGCCTGCCACCCGCAGGGCGGACTCCAGAGCTGAGTCCACTCCCTGGAACACGGTGTGAAAGCTCTGCCCATTCTGTCTGCCTCTCAGGGGGTGGGAATGTGCTGTTAATGCTTATCTGAGACATGCTGCCATTCAGGCTGTTGCTGAAGCAGCATCAGAAGAGGTGACTGACACAGCTCTGTGCAGCAGTCCACCCCACCAGCTGCCCCTTAGGATGTGGGTCCAAAAATCCTTCAAGGATTCTCACTGTAAAGCCTGGATTCCACTGTGAGAGCAGCACTGCCAGGGAATCTATTAACTGCTCCACTCTGCAGCGTTTCCTGAGCATGCTAGTGCTGAGTGCCCCGTGACATGTGTTCACAGACACAGAGCCAGCCCGAAGGCCCTCGGAGCCCAGCAGGGGAGGAGGAGCCCAGGGGGAAAAGCAGCCATCTGTGGGGTGGGCACCTCCTGGAGAAGCTCAGAGACCATGATGGGAGGATGCCCGTAGCCTGAAGGCCTAAGGTGATAGGAGAGGCTTCAGTGTTGCGAGGGAGTTGATCTGAGGCAGGACCCTCTCAGTCTTCCTGAGGAGTTCCAGCTTTATTCTGCCACCCACAGGGAAGCAGCCAGGGCCTAGTGCTGTCGCTCAAGGCAGGTAGCAGTGGGCAGGGGCCTGAAACCGGGTGAGGAGACCCTGGCAGTGTTCCAGGCGACAGGGAGAAGACAGCCCAGTGCAGGGGGCTGCAGGGGAGAAGGTGACTCAGGCCTGACATGGAGAGTGAGGGATCCCCTGAACACAGAGCCCGGTGCGAGGGAGTGCAGGACTTGGCGTCTTCTGGTTTCCTGGAGGCTGTGGCCACACTCTTTTTTATGGACTGAAGGTTTTGTCCTCCCCAAATGCACATGATGAGCCTGCAGCGCCAATGTGATGGTGTTTGGGGTGGGCCTTTGGAGGTGACCGGGTTCAGGAGGTCATGAGAGTGGAGTACCCATGGCACGGTTATGCTCTTATAAGATAAGAAGGAGACCCCAGGGTGTACTCTCTCCCCGCTGTGAGGACAAAACGAGAGGTGCCCTCTGCAAACCAGTACCGCAGACCCTCACCAAGAACCCAGTCTGCAGGTGCCTCTGAACCTCCCGCTTTCAGAGCTACAAGAGAGAAATGTCTATTGTGTGGGCCACCCAGTTCATGGTATTGTGTAATACGGCTCTTACAGTAGTCCGAGCTGATTAGGACACAGAGTCAGGGAAGGCGGGATGGGAGCAGGTAGGGGAGGAAGAGAGATTGGACACACTGCGTGGGATCTACGCTGACACCTGCGGGAAGACTTGCTGAGTTGGCTGGCAGGGAGCCTGGAGTTAGCCACATGTTCTCAGGGGTAGCTGCCTTCTAAGTGCTAGACACTGTTCTTGGTGATGTGCACATCACCTTCCCTGTGACTCGCAGGAACCCCTTCCCAGCCACCACTACCAACTCCATTTCAGTGATACAGAGAGCGGGCTCAGTGAGACTGTGGAACGCCCAAGGCCGGAGCCATAACCGCATGACCTCAGAGCAGAGGAGGGAATGGGGCACTCCACAGTGCGAACATTCAGCTTACTGCCGGCCATGTAGATGCTACAAAACCACTGTTGTGTCAGATGCCCTGACTTCAGGCCGGTGGGGCTGCTGCGACTCTCACCAACCTCCAGCCTCCTCGGTCCCCTCAAGCACTCATCCCTCCACAGTCCACTCCTTGGGAAACAGAATCTACGAGGCATGGGAACTCTTACCCTGGGTTCTGATGGGACGTAGCCCCTGTGAGGAAGCAGGCAGAACTTTTAACTGGCAGCAAAAGGAGGAACAGGAGAGGCTCTAATGCCCACAGGCCACCCCGATGGCAGAAGACCCGTTGCCCAGATATGCGGTTCTGGAAATGTGCAGGATGAGGCACATGCGTTACAGGTGAGAATGTGACTGGTCACCAGTGTACTCACGGTGCCACTCAGGAAATTTGTGCCTAAAAATAGACAGCCTTTACCACACACACACCTGAGGGTGGGCCGAATGTGCTGGAAGCCCCCAAGTCTCCTTGTAGAGGCTGCTGTGAGACCAGGTACTGTGAGACTGTCCTTCACCCGCCAGGTGATGACATCCTGGCATGACCCCGCTGGCTCATTCCCAGCTCACTCATGGAGTGCCCTCGACAGCAGACCCATGGGGCTCCATCCATCAGATAAACATCCTGGCCAGTGTTCTAGGGAGGAGGGACCTCCCTGGAGGCCTCCCAGTGCTAAGAGTGTGCTCTGGGAACACCCTCAAAGAAACGAGCGTTAAGTCCGCACTGGGTATCAGAGGCAGCCCCCAGGTCAGACTGCTCAGCTCATTTTCAGACACTTTACTTCCTGCTCCAGGCTCTGCATGTTCCTCAGCCCCTTAGCGCTAATTTCAGCTGCTGTGATGGTGGAAACTCAAACAATGGTGTGAATAAAAGGGTGTGACTATGAGCATGTGAAAGCCACATCCATATTTACAGGTGGAAAATGTGAAGGCATCCCAGTTGCCACGGCCTTGCTCCCCAGCTCTTCTCTGAGAACAGAAGGAGCTTCCCCACCCCTCCGATGCAGCACCTCCCTCATTTGAGGGGCCTAAACTTACAGTCTCCTCCTGCCCGCCTCCAAGGGGCTTTGCCAGTATAGAATCTGCAAGATGTAAAACGTATCATCTGCTAGGAGGCGAGGGGGTTGATGGCCAGCAGCCACCCAGCCACGCAGCCACACTGATTGCCTGTTGTGTTTTGAAAGTGGCCCGATGAGCAAGAAACACCTGAATCACACAGCAAACCTCCACCATCCCCCAGACCTCACCCCCCCCCACTCCATGCAACACCCCCTCTTGTTCCCTGCGCCATCGTACAGCACAAACCCAATTCTCAAATAACCCTCAACTGGCTCTACACCAAGATAGTTACATTTAGAACAAGTAGCAAATTCATTAGGAAGGATTTGAAAGTGGTTTATTATGCTATAAAAATGTGAGACGATAATCTCTCCAAGATACCTGCATTTTCAATTTGCATATTATATTGAAATCCAAATTGATCTGCAAATAAAAACAATGTAAGCTTAAAACTTTGATATTTATGTATAAAAACACCATATGTCTGCCTTGTCCCTAAATTCACTAGTTTTCTAAAGTGGCATAAGCCTTTTTAAAATGTTTTATATATTTACTAATATTTTTAAAGTTCTTAGAAAACAAAATTAGGCCTAATGTGCCTTTAATTGATCTGCGGGGCTTAATGGCAAAGCACAATTTTAACATGTTCTGATTCTTCAATTTATTTACCAGTGATCAAGGTCCATAACTTTATGATAGCTATCTACGGGAATATGAACATACTTATTTTCTGTTATAGAAGTAAAACATGTTCACTATAGAAACTTTGGAAAGAGAGAGAAGGAGAAAATAAAAATTATTCTTCCCAATGCCATCACTCAAAAGTAATACCTATTAGATTCCAGAGAAATACACATCATTTTCATTATAAAAGGCAGGTGAGTTTCCTGCAAATTCACTCCACCCAGCAGAATGCCAGCCCAAGGATCTGGCCCAGTGCCTTAGAACCCCATCTGGTCCAGAAAATCATGGCACACAACTCCATTCCATTGAGGGGCAGAAATCGGGAAAACACCTGAATTAATTGTTAAAAATGGGCTGCCACCTGAAATATGGGAAACCTTGAAAAATATTCCTCACAAACTTTGTAATTCCCTGAAGAAATACTGTAAATCATTCAATCAAAGGAAGAGTTTTCTTGTATGGCTGGAGCTATAGATAAAATCATCAAAAAGGACAAACGCAGCCTTTGATGACCGCACAGCTGGCAGGGCCCGATGCCTCCTCTCCAAAGCAGCTCAGAGCAAGGGCCTCCCTAATACAAGCCCCACAGTACAGACAGTTCATTAAACAGAAAAGCACTTTAGATGCTCTCTAAGTGAAATTAAGGAGAGATTTAGTTCATGCCTAAAGTCACAAGTATATTCAAATATTTTCATTCTGCTCATGGATGTTTATTCAGATAAAAATAAAAGTGGACATTTTGGATATGTCTCCTAGTCCTTTGGATACTTGGTCTAAATGACAGTGAATGACTAATTGTTACCTTTTTAATTTTGACATTCATTTGTCAGATAGCTGCAACTCAGAGCACTGAGCACTGAATCTCCTAAGAATAAATTCTTTGCAGATCCAAAAGCTTGTAGTCTGCAAATCATTTAAATGGTTGAGGAGTTGGTAGTTACTGTAGTGGTGCATGCACATGTGCACACACACACACACACACACGCTTGTCACACACAGGAGCAAAAACTCTGCACCAGGTATTTTGCCAGGTACCCTACATTATGCACTGCCTTTTTCTGCAGGTGAGTTACTTTGATTCTCACGTTATAAGCAACCAACTAAGACTTCTAGAAGTTAAAACCATTTCATTCAAAATTACACCACGGTGAAGCTGTGATTAAGTGTGGCTCCACTCAGCTTTATCCACTATGACAACATGGATTGTTTAAAATCGTCAATAGAATGGCATTAGCCCAATAAGGGAGAAAATGGAAGGAGAAGCTTCATGATGTGGACTCTGCCAGCAGTCAGCATATTGTACTAAAGACAAAGTGACTGTAGCAGGAGGGCCTGCTGTCTTAGAAGAAGAGGATATTAGGTCATACCTTTCCTTTTTTTGCACTTGTCAGAATTTTGAGATTGGCTTTTTAGAAATCATTCATTCATTCATTAAACAGGTATTTGTTACACCCTAAGGATTTACAGGGCATTGGGATAAGTTCAAAAACCATTTGTGAAGATACAAATGTATGCATTTGTGAGTACACACACACAACCTGATGTAGCTTATAGTCTATGAGAAATATATATGTTATTGTTATAATTACTTTTCATGAAGAGTAATTATACTTCAGACCTCTAAATGCTTGAAGTATAGAACTTAAGGGGAATTGAAATTTAGCCTCCCTCATGGGAGGCAGTACTTGAAGTGCTCCACGGGGCACTCCCGCAGCCATCAAGTCCAGCTATTTGCCCTCCGGCACAACCTGTTGCCTCCTGTAAGGACAACTCTAGGATTGAAGCTGATACCTACTGCATGCCTTACTAAGTAACTGTGCTTATTAGAACTGCTGTCACCATTATTGCTTAATAAAGCCATCCTCTGCTGATCTGTCCCCCATCAGAAATACTCTTACATGGTTTTACTGAAGTGTATGTTATGCAAAAATAAATTCATCCAATTTGCATGAGCAGTTTGCTGAGTTATGATAAAAGTACAGAGTTGTGCAATCATCACAACAGTCAAGTTTTAGAGCAGCCACATCTTCTTCCAACTTTCCCTCAGATCCCCCTTGCAGAAAAAGTATTGCACAGAACTCAGTACCCACTCATGAAAAAATCTCTCAGGAAATTAGAAGTGGAACTTCCTCAGCCTGATAGCATCTGTGCAAAACCTGCAGCTAACCACATATTTTATAGAGAAAGGCTAATGTTCTTATGATCACAAATGAGAAACAGATGTCTACATTCATCAGTTCTATTTAGCGCTGTGTTCGATGTACTAGCTAGAGCAATAAAGCCAGAAAACATGAAAGACATGCAGATTAGAAAGGAATAAGTAAGTCTCTACTTACCGACAACATGATTCTGAATACAAAAACTCCTAAGGAATGTAAAAACAATAAAATAAATAAGAGAGTTTAACAACATTACAGGACACAAGTTGATATAAAAAATCATATTTATCTGCACTAGTAGACAAAAAGTTCAGAATAGAAATTTAAAAAGACAACTTTATTTACAATAACATGAAAAATAACTAAGAATGACTAAATATTTGCAGAACTTTTCCATTAAAATCCACGAAGTTACTAACAGAAATTAATAAATGAGGAGATGTATTGAGTTCTTTGATAAGAAGACTCGATGGGAATTTTCCTCAAATTGATCTATAGCTATGAGATAATCCTTATCAATACCACAGGAGGCATTTTATAGAAATTGACAAACTGATCGAAATTGAAGATGGAAATGCAAAGGACCTAGAGTAACAAAATAATTTTAAAATAAAAGAATGAAATCAGTGGCCTTACATTATCTGATTTCAAAATTTACCATAAAACCATAGTAACCAAGAGAGTAAAGTATTGCCATAACAATACACATATAGACTAATTCATTGCAATTTTATCTGTGGTCCAACATAAGGTATATCCTGGTGAAAATTTCACTCAAACTTGAAAAGTATGTACATCTGTTTTGGGTAGGGTATTTTATGGATCTTAACTTGTTAGTTGATCGTGCTGTTCTTCTTATCTATACATATGGATTTGTTCTATTAGTTACTGACAGAAGCATATTATAGTCTCCAACTATCACAGCTAATATGTCTAGTTCTCTTTCAATTCTGTAAGGTTTTCCTTTATTTATTAGGGGTATCTGTTTTTAGGCACACAAACATTTATAACTGTTACATATTCCTGTTCTAGTCTCCCTTTTATCATTATGAAATGCTTATTTTTTGTCTCTAGTGTTGTCTTAAGATATGTTTTGTATGATATTTAGCCATTCCATACTTAATATTTTCAGGCTACATATTTTTACATCTTTTTATGTTCATCCTAGGTATGTCTTTGAATTTAAAGAGCATCTCTTTTAGGTAACATATAGCTGTATCTTGCTGTATCATCCAGTTTGATAATTTTTAACTATGATTCACTTGTTCACTCCATTCCCTTTTAACGTGATATTGACAGGGCTGAATTTGTACCTGCTGTTCAGTAATTTTCTTTTCTTTTTGTTCTTCTGATCCAATTTTACTTATTTCATGTTTTAAAGAAATATTTTTGTTCATGCGTTATTTTTTACTCTTTAGCTATATTTCTGTGCATGATTTTTGTGGTAGTTCTAGCTTATTGAAATCTAATTTAATATTAACTTATTTCTGGTAAAATACTGAAACTTAGTGATATTTTAGTTTCATTACATTATGGCTTCATTACAACCTTTTCTCTGTGAGATTCTTATAATACGTATTTCACATGCTTACAGATTGATTCCAAAAATATAGTCTCACAATTTTAAACAGCCATGTGTCTTTTGAAGAAATTAAGAGGGAGAAACAAAGAAACATCTCTTTTAGCTTTATGAACATATTTACTTTCTCTGGTGTACTTCGTTCTAACTTTACCTCCAAGTTACCATCTAGAGACACTCACTCAGCTTGATGGGCTTCTCTCAGCAGTTCTTGTAGGGCAGCTCTGCTAGCAATACATTTTCTGTTACTTTCTTGAGAGTGCATTTTTTTCATCTTTTTTTTTTTCTTTGAAGGATCGTTTTCCTGGATATTGGATTCTTACCTGATGAGTTTTTCAGGGGTATTTGAATTTTCTTCTTTCAATATGCTCTCTGAATATACCATTCAAGTGTCTTCACACCTTTACTATTTATGATGAGAAGTCAGGACAATGAAGATGAGAAGACACTTGAATGGTGTATTCATGGTAAGTTAACTTCATGGTAAAAAGTTAACTTTATTTTCCCACTGTGTGTAATTAGTCAATTTTTTTGTTGTTGCTTGGAAGATTTTGTCTTTGACTTTCATCATTCTGACTGTTGTGTAGGTTATGTTTTCTTTGCATTTATTCCATTTTAGGCTCACTAACATTCTGTAAGTTAAATTTGTCACCAAATTTGGAAAGTTTCATCCTTTAGTTTTTAAAATATTTTCTCTGACTCCCTCTCTTTTTTCTTCTGGGACTCCAATTATATAAATGTTTGAGAGCTTGTTATTGTCCCAGACATCTGAGAAAATGTTTATTGTTCTTTAAATATTTTCTCTCTGTCTTTTCACTGAATTATTTCTATTGATAGTTCTTCAAGTTAAACTCTTTCTTCTTACATATTAAATCTGCTATTATATCCATCTAGGATATGTTTATTTCAACTATTATACTTATTAGTTCTAGACTTTTTATTTTATTTTATTTTTTTAAGTTTCCATTTGTCTGTTGAGATTCCATATTTGCTCACATATTATTAGCATATTTTCTTTTAGTTATTTGTACTTTTTAAAAATATTAGACTATATAGGTAATAAATGACTTAATAATGTAATAACTTAAAAATCTGTCTGCTAAATCCAGTAGAGTCTGAATCTGAATAGATGGATTTTTATCAATAGCTTTATTCCCCTTAGCATGTGGCTTATTTTTTATGTTTTTGAATATCTAGTAATTCTTGCTTTGAAATTGGACATTGTAGAGAACGTATTTGTAGCAACTCTGGATTCTATTTTGCCTTTTGAGGTTTTTTGATTATTTGTTTTAACAGAAATTAGGTCACCTGGACACAAACTTTGAAATCTGTCCCCTTGCCATCACTACTGTTTCTGTTCATACAGTTTTAAGTCTCAATCCATATGGTTCTCTCATGTACTTGTGTGGCTTCGTGATCACATAATAATTTGGGCAGTTGTTACTTTTCATCACAAGCTAGTCAGACTTCCATGTTTGGCTGCTAGCTTGATGTGAGTTGAGCAACACACTCAAGAGTGGGTCAAATTCATAATTCTCCCCAGGATTTTTGCTTCATGTCAGTGTCTTTGCATCCCACCTGCATGTGTAATTCAGCAGTCATCATGGATGTGTGTTGAATTTATTGTCTCAATCATTGTATGTGATCTTGCTTCCAAAATCTTCAAAAAAATTTATAGCTTCTCTACCATCACCTCAAAACAAGCTTCATCCATAGGAACTAGAGCTTAGATTTCTGCTTCCAGAACTAGATGAAAATATTCATAGGCAAGAATGCTGCACACTCATAATTTTAACCTAATATGGCAGCATTTTTTCGTGGGAAAGTGTTCCTCACATTTTTGTCTACATTTGATCATTCCTCAGTGTCCTGAAATTATTGTTTCAACATTTTGTCTAGTTTCATTATTTTTTACTGTGGGGAAAATTCTCTGATTTATTCATACCATTAATACTGATAGTTTGGTTCCTCAAACTCATGTTCATAATAATAATCCTCATGAGAAAAATCTTGACTTATTGAGACTCAGTGTTTTCTATATCTTGATCCCTTCAACATAAAAATGAAATAACAAATGTGTAATGCATTAACATTACACTTTACCAAATTATTGATCTAGCTTGAAATGATAATGGCTGAACATAGCTCTTCTTGTGTGTCAAAGTTCTAAGTACTTTACATTGTAACTTATTTAATTCCCATATAAGGCAATCATATTAAAAAAACACTAATATCATGCCTGTATTAGTCCATTTTCACACTGCTGTGAAGAGGTACCTGAGATTGGGTAATTTATAAAGAAATGAGGTTGAATTGACTCAACGTTCTGCATGGCTGGGGAAGCCTCAGGAAACTTACAATCATGGTGGAAGGCAAAGGGGGAGCAAGGCACATCTTACATGGCTGTAGAAGAGAGAGAGAGAGAGAGAGACAGAGAGAGAGACAGAGAGAGAGAGAGAGAAGTGCCACATAATTTTAAGCCATCAGCTCTCATTAAAACATACTATCATGAGAACAACAAAGGGGAAATCCACTCCCTGATCCAATAACCTCCCACCAAGCTCCTCTTCCAATTTGACATGAGATTTGGGAGGGGCCAGAGGCAGAATGATATAGTTTGGATTTGTGTCCCCACCCAAATCTTATGTCGAATTGGAGGCAGGGCCTAGTAGGAGGTGATTGGCTCATGGGAATGGATTTTCCCCTTGCTGTTCTCATGATAATGAGTGAGTTCTCATGAAATCTTTAAGATTTAATTACTGCCCTACTGGGTTTCAGACTTTCATGGGGCTTGTAGCCCTTGATTTTGTTCAATTTCTCCCCTTTGCAATGAGAGCATTTACTCCCATTGCCTTTACTCTCATTGTATCTTGGAAGTAACTAACTTGTTTTTTTATTTTACAGGCTCATAGGTGGAAGGGACTTGCCTTGTCTCAGATGAGACTTTGGACTTGGACTTTCGAGTTTATGCTAGAATTAGTTAAGACTTTTGGGAAACTCTTGGGGAAGTATGATTGGTTTTGAAATGTGAAAAGGACATGAGATTTGGGAGCGGTGGAATGATACGGTTTGGCTCCATGTTTCCACCAAAATCTCATCTTCAACTGTGATCACCACTTGACTTGGTAAGAGGTGATTGAATCATGACTTATGAATTCTTCATAAATTACCCAGTGTCAGGTAGTTTTTTATAGCAGTGTGAGAATGGCCTAATGTAATGCCCTTCCTGCAGATGGAAACCAATGCTCAGGAAGAAGAACTGATTTGATGAAAGCTATGCAACTAATGAGTAATGAAGTCAAGACTCAAACATTCTGGTTCCTAAGTCCATGCTTGAGACCCTGTACTCTTCCCTCTCTTAATTTCCTAAGTCCATGCTTGAGACCCTGTACTCTTCCCTCTCTTAATTTCCTGAAACTATGACTAGGAAGACCCAACATCAAAACTACCAGGGTACCTCACAGTTCTGCAGTTACACTTGCTGTTTTCCAGTCGACATTAGCATGCTGGCTTGTTCTCTGATAATGCCTACAAGATCCAGTTTATATAAAGAAATGAGAAGACTGTGTTTTTGTGCATTTTTACAATTTACATTCACTGTTTTTCAACTCTGGGTACATGACGAAAGTAAACATCTGCGTTAAATGAAAGCATGCCATCAATTTCTGAGGTACTATACTAAGAACTTCCCTGTATGATAATGTCATGGAAATACTACATCTGATTCTTTCAAGCATCAGCCAAACCAAGGCTCAGAATATTGGAGTGGATTCAAACAAATGTATCCTATCTAGGTCCACTCAACCTCATATGGCTATGACATGTTAGCCAAGAAGATTAAGGAGGGCATGTGTGGATGTGTGAAGAGTAGAGAGGAGGTATAGAGAGAGCAGAGGTTGGGACTCAACTTTTCACAGCCAAAAGCATATAGGAGGAAATCACTTGCTCCACAGTATACAGATTGCCCCAAACTGTTTTTGAAGGAGATAGCCTGTTGAGTGATTAAATCATGCTTACAGTCAGATCATCTGAAAAGTGTTCAGGTAGTTTCCTAGGTTATATTGAGAGTAGAAGAGCTGCTGCAAGATGACATACAGTTAGCAGCCCAACATTTTTCCTCATGCATTTGATATGATGGGTAATTTCCCCTGATAGGTGCATGCTTATGATTCCAGTAATGAGCTTAATGAAGCTCGTGAATGGTTTGCCTACTGTATTGATTTTTTAACCCAGATTTAAAATTATTACTTTGCTATTGTTCGCATTGTTTATGTTGCATTATTTGTAGTATCTTTTTATTTCTGCATTTTTTAATCTAATTCATTGAGATGAATACAAACATTTTTTATATTTAGTCTATCTTCTTCAATAGTGATAGCAGTCTTTATATACAGCATTTTAATTTTGTTCTGTAAGTTTTCATATAAGCATTCTATTTTGTTGCTTTCTAAATAACTTTAATTTCAGTCCTGATTTTCTCTAATTCGTGAGTTATCTAAGAGAGTGGTTGCTAATATCAAAAGAGGTAAGGTATTCTTGTTGCCTTTTATCCCTTATTTCTAACTTCTATTAGCTTATAATTAGAGAATATGAACCACAAAAAACTACTTTTGTAAACAAGTTATGACTTTTATAGGTAAGTACATAATAAGCAAATAATCCATATGCAGTATGCACATCTATAAAATGCTTTCTGGAGAAAATACATCTCTCTATATCTTGTCATTTGCTTATACATGAATAAATTTCTATTAATCTATCTTCTTTTTTTCCTGTGGAAATATGTGACTGAGTGATGTTTGTGCATATTTTGCATCATAGCTATTATATTTGTACTTCTTATTTTTTGTTATACATTGAATGTTAAGTTGTTTGGTGTATTGTGGTTTATTATTGGTGGAGTTTATTTATAAATGGGGACTCTGGCTATTAATATAAAATCCTTTTATATTGTTTAGAGTTTTCAATATTGAATTATACCCCGACTCATATTAAAGTTGCTTCCATAGCTTTCCTTATTGTTTAGTTCTATCTGGAAACTCTTTGTGAACCCCTTTATTTTCAACCTCCTACTTTTTACTCATTTGGTTTTGTTTATTTTTTTGCAGACATAATATAGCCAGATTTATTAGAGTTTTGTTTATTTGTGTTTGTTTTAACCCAATCTGAAAATGTTTTTCTGTGTAGCCCAAGAATAAAAGCATGACCTAGATTTTAATCTTGCCCCACATCCACCAAAAATACTTTATAAATTAAAAAAATATATATCAGGGCAAATAGAATCCCATATAATGCAAATCTTCAGCACAACTATAGAGAAACCACATGGAACTGCCTGCATATAGAAGGATAAATACCAAACTCCATCAAAGGCAACATTCAGCCCTCACATCATTGGATGCTAATACTAGTCACTGGAAGTTTGCCAAAAAACATGACATGTTCATGGTCCCAAAGTGATATGGTTTGGCTGTGTCCCTACCCAAATCTCATCTTGAACTGTAGCTCCCCAAATCCCCATGTATCATGGGTGGGACCAACTGGGAGGTAATTGAGTCATGGGGGAAGGTTTTTCCCATGCTATTTTCATGATAGTGAATAAGTTTCATGAGATCTGATGGTTTTATGAAGGGCAGTTCCCCAGCACACAATCTCTTGCCTGCCGCCATGTAAGATGTGCCTTTGCTCTTCCTTTCCCCTGTGAAGCCTCCCCAGCCATGTGAGACTGTAAGTCCATTAAATCTCTTTTTTTAATAAATTATCCAGTGTCAGGCACTTCTTCATAACAGTATGAAAATGGACTAATACCCAAAGCATCTCTCCACAAATGACTTCAGTACAAGTGAAAGAAAATAGTAACTTTGTGGTGAAAAAAACCTGTTAAACCCCACTTTTCTGAAGCAATCAAAGGAAATTTCACCAGCAAAGAGACAAGGGGATATCCTGTGTTACTTGATCTGATGCATAGAGACGGACATGCATCACTTCCATAAAGGTCCTGCAAAATCGAATCTAGCCCAAATCTAACGCAGAGGAACCTTACGCAAACCCAAACCAAGGGTTGCTCTAGGAAATAACTGGCCAGAGTTCCTCCAAAATGCCAGTGTCTTAAAAGACAGAGAAAGGTTGAGGAGTTCTCCCAAACTGTCATAATTATGTATGATAACTGAACGTGATATGTGAGCCTGAAGTGTATCCTGATTAGGAAAAAGAAATTTGCTATAAATGACATTATAGAGAAAACCAGTAAAATATAAATATGAAATATAGATTCAATAATGGAGTATGACTGGGCACAGTGGTTCACACCTGTAACACCAGCACTTTGGGAGGTCGAGGTGGGTGGATCACCTGACGTCAGGAGCTGGAGACCAGCCGGGCCAACATGGTGAAGCCCCACCTCTACTAAAACTACAAAACTTAGCCAGGCACGGTATACACCTATAATCTCAGCTACTCGGGAGGCTGAGGCAGGAGAATTGCTTGAGCCTGGGAGGTGGAGGTTGCAGTGAGCTGAGATCACACCACTGCACTCTAGCCTGGGTGACAAGAGTGAAACTTCATCTCAAAATAATAATAACAATAGTAATAATAATAATTGCCTATGAATTTCCTAATTTTGATAATTTTCCTGTGGTTATGTTAGAGGATATCCTGCTTTTCAGGGAATTCATACTGAACTATTTAGGAGTCAAGGATCACCCTGTCTTTAACTTACCCTCAAATAGGTCAGAAAAATATTACAAATGTACATAAAGCAAAAGATAAAATATATATAAGAAGATAAAAGTGAATGATTCTGATAAAGATTATACAGAAAGTTCTTCATAATAGACTCGTGTATTTTCTCTAATATTAACATTTTATCAAATACAAAGTTTAGCAAGAAAGAAAAAAATATACACATTCATGTTTGAATTGATTTATTTGGTTTTATTGCCATCCTTTTAGCTAAAATTTACTAGTTTTGTGTGCTTTTTCTTTTTCCCCCCTTTCATGTGTTTGCCGCTTTGGTCAACTTGCTCTGGCTTCCCTTTTATAGTTATTACTTGGAAGTTTCTGTGTATTTCCCATCTGTGTGAATATCTTCCATATCCCCAAGATGATAATTCTCTGATTTCGACGATCAATGAGAGCAAGACACCACCTGTTTCTTCCACGAGAGGTACAATAAAACAGGCTCCTCTCTCTCACGCAGCATGAGGCAGAAGGTACTCTCTCTTTCTCCTCACCTTGTCTTTCTTGTCCTAATTACTGTAACAGCTCTGCCCTCCATCACCAAACCAGCAATCTTAGTCTCGTCCTCCAGCCACTCAGGTGTTCACCACGCTGTGTACCTTCCACGCCAGTGCTGTGGACCAAGCTCGTGCTGCTTCTCCACTCCCGTGCTGCTCCCAACATACCAACACGCACCCCAGCTGTCCCCTTCCCCTCCAACTCCGTGTTATCCCTGTGTTAGCTTCCGGATGCAAATGTCTTATCATGTCACCTCCTGACTTTAAACCCCAACAGCTCCCTGACTACTTGAGAGTAAAGTCAAATAAAAATGAGGGTCACAGAATCCCTCACTGTATATCTCCCACCTGCTGTGCCAGGCACCTCCTTTCCCCGACCCAGGTTCCTGCTCCTCTCACCCTAACCAGGCTCACTCCCGGGGCCAGCCCTCTTGGTAGGTAGTTCTCGATTTGGAAGCCCTTTCTCCTCCTCTCTATCTGCCCAACCCCTCTCTACCCCTTAACATCTAAAACAAGCACTACCACCTCTGAGCTCTCCTTGGGCGCCCCTGGTAGAGCCATTGTTCCTGGGTCCTCTTAGTATCTCTAGCACAGCATTCATCAACTTGAATTGCAGCAATCGGAATGCCTCGTGCGGAGTGTATTACGTTCACCTTGGGTTCCTTGGTATCTGGCATGGTGCCTCCACAGACAATTGGGAATCAATGCACAAGTGCGTGTGCACGGGGAAAGCGAACAGGCAAGTGACAGAACCGCTGGCGCTCACGGTCCACTTGGGAAGCAGAACTTGTGAAGGTGTGAAGGGCATGGGTTCCCTGGATCCAGAACCAGTCCTGCACTCCCCCTGCAGGCCGAACCCCAGCAACGTCCTCCACTTGCCCTTCACTCACTTCGTTCACATGCCACACAGTAGGGCCTGGAGTGATGCCTTTCTGTGCCCACAATATCTGTCTTCCTTTCAAAATATGCAGAAAAGATTAAAACTACCCTTATGATGCCTGCCAGGCAGCTAAGTTGAATTCTAGTGCTGAAGAGGCAGCTGACAAATATCCTGGCCTTGTGGATTCTGCCGATCGGTTACTCCCGCTGATGGGAAGAGAAGGAGAAGTCTTTGGAAAAGCCCCTCCCCAGATGAAGGCAGCTCGCTGCCTGATGCTTATGAGACAGAACCTGCCAGCAGCCACTCCTGATCCTGACTCCCGTCTAGGCATTGCCGAGCCTTCTGCGAATGCTGGAATCGCTCTCACACCCAAATGAAAGAAAACAACAGCTTACATTTCAATAAATTAAATGAGATTAAAACAAAAAACACAGAATGATGTAGTGATTTCTAATTTGAGGGCACAAAGGCAGAAGGAGAGGGGGCAGGTTCTTAATGGAGCTCCCAATGGCCGTGAAATGTAGGGAAAAGCCATTTCCATAAATTATGGAAATACACGCTGGCCTCAAGTGCATCCCATTTTCATACTGTTTTGCCGCCTTAATGACACAGGCTATTTTTGTAACATCTGTTTTTAGGGACCCTCCCTTTCTCCTGCACTTCATTAGAAATTCAGCAGCTCTCTTTTTTAATGAGTGCTCACTGGCACTGGGAAATGGATAGTGTGCCTTTGTGTGGCTGCACAGGCCGTTGTGCTTGAGTGGAAATGCTTCAAGCACAGAGCATGACCTGGGACAAGTGTCTGGATGGTGCGGCAGCAAATGCAGTGTGCCCCACGGAGGCCCATGCTTTCCAGGAGAGGCCGGAGCCATGGGGAAGATGCCTGGTGACAGTGATTTGACGATAAACAAGCAGATGCTATGTTTACCCTGCTCAAACGGCAGTGTGGATCCAACAGGTCTGATATAGACTGTGTTTGATGAAACTTTAAGAAAATCCTGACTTTATTTATTTATACAGCAAGATACTATATTTCTTGAAGTTGAAGGCATACCTAGAAATTAAGCCCCACCATCAAATGCTGAAAAGCAGAGATGAACGCTCTTTGAGAGTTTGTCGTAATGCATGACAAGCTTCTCAGGTTCAGACTGCCAAGAGGCTCAATCTGCAGTGAGCCCCCTTTGTTAAAGGGACGGGCGGGGAGCTCCACACTGGTTCTGGGATTAAAAGGAAGCAAGAAAAGGAGGAAATGGAGAAACGAGGAGTGTGGGAGAGTAGGAAGCTGGGGGAGCCTGAGAAGCAGGTGGAAGGCGTCACACTTTCCATTGTGACTTACAACGGGGCTGTGTCCTAGGGCCTCCAGCCAAGCATCCACTCTCCCTGCAAGTCCTAAGCACCCACTTCAGACTGATCCCCAGTCTGGCTGGACCCTGAACACAAAGCAGGAAATTGTGTTTTCAAGTGAGGCAAGTCCAAGTGAGAGCAGCTTACCTGAGTTCTACATGACACAGTTTCATCCTGAGATTTTGAGTTCTGTATTTTAGCATGAACTGTGTAAGTATTCCTATTATTAAGATATGAGAATATGTTTTCCAGTATGTAACATATATATCGAAAATTCAAAGGATACAACTTTGAGAATTATAAGATTGGTGGTACTTTTGGAAGACACGAGATCATTATGTTATAGACTAGCCAGGTTGCTGGCTGTCAAGCACTTAAACTAGAATTGAAAGAAACCCCTCTTGTTTCATTTCCTAACTCCAACCTCATCCCTGCCCCCACGCGTACATGCACACATGTGCACACATGTTCTCTCTCTCTCTTTCCTTCTCCCTGCCTCGTTGTCCCAACTTGTGTGACATGTCCTAGTGCCTCCGCTTTGCAGCTACTTTGGGTGACCATAGATGGTACTAGTTTCTGTTTGCGTTCCAGTAAAAAGAGAGAGAACAGAGGTTTAACTTTCACAGCTTTGATTCCGGGCTGGCACTTGTCCTTCTATCCTGTCCTCCAAATCTCAGTTTCTGCTGGGAGGCAGCCCATGCTAGCCCACGCCATGGCCCTGGGCAGCTCTGCATTGCAGAAGCCGTTGACAGCCTGAGGTGGGCTTGATCTGATGATACGTCCCTGTGGCTGCCCCCTCATTTGGTTTGCCATCCGATCCAGACAGGCTGCTGAATTCAATGGCTCCAACTCTCTCCAATGCAGCCAGAAAATCCACTTGGGGCAGCAGCTCAGGGAATGGCAGAAGTCCTTCAAATCACTGATGAACCAGGGGACTCAAGGAAGTAGGTTTAGCCCTCCAGTTTCTCTCCTGTGAAATATGAGGAATCACAGTATGCACCTCTCCTACATACTGCTCATGCCTCCCCTGCATACACCTCATCCTACTGAGGACACGCTACCTAAAAGCACTGACAAGCCAATCACCTAGAGCTAAATGCCTAACCGAAATACCACCCCGGTGTCACACAACCATGTTAAGGATTATTTTAAATAAGCAGATGAAGTCTCACACATGCTACTTAGCCCAGAAAGTGGTCAATGAATTTTCATAATGAGTGTGTGTGTTCTGCTCTTTGATATGCTTCTCTTTTCCTCCCAAGAGCTCTTTAAATAACTGATTGCAGAAAGTTTGTGTTCTTCTGGAGAAACTTCTTCAACTCATGTTTCATCCCTCCGAGGTCTGTATGTTCCCTCAGGAAAAGACAAATCTTAGCATCTCATTGTTAATAATACCTCTGTGCACTCCTTTCTGGATGGAAGAAACTAAAATAAAGCCACGTCCACACCAGAGTTAGAGCCCAGGGAGAAGCAGCATGACTGCACGCAGCAGCCCCAGAGTTTGCAGCTCCTGTGGTTTTGGAGGTTACCTGGTTAAAAGGTGATTTGCAGGCCAGCTTCCTTCTCTGCAGCAAAAACACCTGTCTGACTGGACTGGGGTACCTGTAGGTTTCCCCCATACACACAACCATTGGAGGTCCACTGTGCTTTCCAGGGCAGCAGCTCCTATTCTGGAAGTTGTCACCATGTTCCTACAGGGACTGTTGGGATGCAGAATCATCCCTAGTTAAGGAGCCCTAGAAAGTTGAGTCTCTGAGGTTCCAGTCCCTTTTCCTCAGTCCCTGTTGCTAGGGCAGGGAAGGCTGACCTGCCTTAAAGAACATGCGGAGCTGGGCCTATTTTAGTTGATTCAGTCCTCCTTCACTCTCCCAGATTGTCCTAGCAGATGCGTGCATGACAGAGGTCTTTCTTCAGCAGCAGAGTGGGAAGGATTATAGGGAACACTGGTGCAGAGAGAAGAAAGGCTCTGAACCACGGTGCACAGCTGGAGACCACAAGGTACAGACGCCTCCCCTTACTCACAGCAACCCAGTGAGGCTTGCTTCTCAGGCTGGTGGTTCCTGCAGCCTCGCACATCTAGGTGCACAGGTAGCTGTGGACTTGAACAAGTAGTAGACTTGACCAGACGCTTCTCATGTCTGTGAGTTGTGCTTCTACATAGGTGGGAAAAAGTGTTTTGGTTCAAACAGAAATGAAGACTAGAAAGGCTTGGGAAATGTCTCACATGACACCACATAGGATTCTATCTTTGACAGTATGTCAGGTTCTTTTTTCCTTTTCTAAATGAAAGGCTAGTATTTATTCTTTGATATTTTTAGATACTTCTTCTTCCCTTGCTCTCCTATTTCTGTGCCTTTTGCCCAGATCGCCTCGGCATTGGCAGGTGAACTTCGAGGCAATGAGAAGGTCTGTTTCTAGACCTACACACGGATGTGGCTCAGGTTACTTGGGGAGGACATCAGCATCCTCCTCTGGGTAGCATATTGAAAACACAGAATAGTCTTCAGCACCGTAATTATTTGCTTATTTGAAAACCAAACTAAAAATAGTTTTAGGTGTGTTTCTCATAGGAGCAGAGACAGAATAACTTTTATCATTATAAAAATAAATAAATCATAGAAGACTTACTCTATTCATGAATATTTTTAGTTTTATGAAGATTTAATAAACAAAATTATGCATCTCTCACCCATGTATGATGTGCCATTTCCAAGTTACAATCACTATTATTTCTGCACATTTCTCAAGATTTTTGGCAAATATTTAAAATCATTCTTTCAAGGACTCATTTCTTCCACTTACACACTTCATGTAAAAGCACATTCTTAGGTGGCTGATCAGTGAACACAATTGGTTTTCAAGATGCTCAGATGGAATGTCCTTGCTATGCAAGGTTATTTGAGAAATATTTAGAGCTATTTTTGTCCTGAATAAGTGACCACTTGGAGAAACCAAGGTTGTATGTCTTTAAAAGTACAATTTGACAGAATTTTTTAAAATATCTGTTTAAATTCAAAATTCCAGGCTGAGAAGTGGAAAATGATTTTCATTTGGAAACAACTATGAAACACATTGATTCAAAGAGGACTTCCAGGTAACTAAATATAGAAATGATTCTCACATAAAAGTAATCACAATGCCAAACAAATGCCAGTTAAGTGTCTGGAACTCATGGAGAGAATGCCCGTGATGAAGCTATTCGCCCTCCTCCCATGCTCCCGAGCCTCCCCGTTTTTGAGTCACTTCCTGTGACCCTGAAAAAGAGAAGTATGGTAGCTTTTCTGCCCTTTCATGTGCTCCGTTATTCTTTGATTTCTTTTAGGCATTTTCAGAGGAAGTCATTCTGGGGCTATGAAAAAATGAGGAAAATAGAAATCCAGCCACAAGGCTCCTTTGTCATGTCATGGTGGGAGGATGTGCTTGGTAGGGTTCCAGATTGTATTCCGAGGTCACATGTTGAAGCTGCTTGTCTTCTGCCAAGGAACATTTTTCCCAGTATCAAGTGCTAAGTTTGGAACACCAGAGACCTGGCACATCACTTCCATCTCGTTTCGCCTCTCTTGGCTATTTGTCCTTGGGTGCCTCCAGCCAGCTCTTCAATGATGGAGGCTGTATGGTGTGGTCCTCACCAGGCTCCCACAGGGGCAATCTGATGATGGTCCTTCCCCTCTACCTTCTGTTACTATTCCTTCCACCAAGCACAGCCCCAGCTCCACTCCCTGCTCCAGGGTTTCCTGGAGACATGGAGACCCTTGCCAAACACAACCTGAAGTTTCCAAGGAGGGGTGGGGGAAACCTTTGAAACATGTATAACAGTTGGCTAAATTCTCTTCTTTCCTCCAGATGTGAGGTCCTGAGATGTGTACTGATACGCACAGAGTGATCAGTAGCCCTTGACATCAAGTGGCAGCCTTCTCAAAAGCACCTTGCACTGACCCCCTCTCCTTCCATGCCAACCTCACACCCCTGGGCCCTCCTTCCAGCCTCCTTAGAAGCCTGGCTGCCTGCACCTAGTAATACAGCCTTGCCTGTGATTCTCGGGGAATAGAGACAGAGACATAAATTGGTATAGTCAAAGTTGACAGTGCTTTCATTATTATCCATAGTGTTTTTGACTTTGAAACATACCTTAAGAGATTTGTCATAATATTACTTGTTTTAACACAGAATTTGTGTTACTAAAAAGTCTTGCACTTTATATTTTACCAAATGTACAAGAGCTGATAGAACAAAGCTCTCATTTTTACTTAATTCACTTGGCAAAGAATGTCTGATGTCAAAAGCCCTGAAGATTCCAGATAGGACACTGTCAATGCAGAGGAAGACACAGCTGTTTCTTTCCCTGATCTAGTTGAATGTGGCTCACGATTGTGTGTCAGTTTTAGAGATGTGCTTCTAATATGGTTTGGCCATGTCCCCACCCAAATCTCATCTTGAATGGTAGCTCCCATAATTCACACATGTTGTGGGAGGGACCCAGTGGGAAATAATTGAATCGTGGGGTCGGTTTCTCTCATACTGTTTTTGTGGTAGTGAATAAATCTCACAAGATCTGATGATTTTATAAGAAGAAACCCCTTTTGCTTGGCTCTCATTATCTCTTGTCTGCCGCCATGTAAGACATGCCTTTCACCTTCTGATGGTTGTGAGGCCTCCCCAGCCACGTGGAACTGAGTCCATTAAGCCTCTTTTTCTTTATAAATTACCTAGTCTCAGGTATGACTTTATCAGCAGCATGAAAAAGGAGTGACATAGCCTCCTTCTGGATTCTTGCTGAGCTTAAACTCAATTAAGTCCTATGATCTTCCTTCTTGTTTATGCTATTGTCAAGACAGCTCTTTCCAAACCAGAAAGATCTGGTTTTACTTGTTTGTTTTTACTGGGTTGTTTCATTTTACTTGTTTGTTTTTACCTGTTAAATTTCATCTAGAATGTCTATTGTATAAATAAGCCTTTCTTTTGTGGCTAGGTGTCTGAAAAGGAAAAAGAACTGAAATGTTTTTTCTTTACTTTATGTCTTTACCCTGTAGTGTTTATCATGAGCTTGGTGTTCCTCAGATGTGTAAGAAGAGAAAATAAGTTTTTATTAAACTGCTTTTGAATTCTGCATTATGCTAGTAATCACTGTCAAAATTGTTAGATAACCTACATTTAATGAAACAAATCTTTGAAAGACACAATATTCCAAAACCCTCACAAAAAGAAATAGAAAATCTGAACAGGCCTCTATTTATTAAAGGAATTGAATCAATAATTTTTTACCTTCCAAAGCAAAAGCATCAGGTCCTGATAGGTTCACAGGTGAATTCTACCAAAGGCTTAAGGAAGAAATTATATCAATTCTCTCAGAGAATTAAGACACAAAGGAAAATGTTTCTAACTCATTCTGTGGAGCCAGAATTACCCTAATAACAAAACCAGACAAAGACATTTCAATAAAAGAAAACTATAGATCAATACCTTTCATGAATATAGATACAAACATCCTCACCAAAATATTAACAAAATGAATCCAATGATGTATAAAAACAATTATACACCATTACCAAGTGGGATTTAGCTCAGAAATGCAAGGCTAGTTCAACATTTGAAAATCAATTAATATAATTCATTACATAACAGGAAAAAAAAAGAAAAAATATATATTCACATCAATAGATGCAGAAAAAGCATTTGACAAAACCCGAAATCTACTCACAATATTATAAAAACCCAGTAAACTAAGAATAGAGGTAAACTTCCTCAACTTGATAAAGAATAGCTACAAAAACCTGCAACTAACATCGTACTTTATAATGAGAAACTATTCATAGAAGCTTTCCCACTGAGACCAGAAACAAGGAGAAGATGTCCTCTCTCATCACTTTTTTGCAACATTACTATGGAAGTCCTAGATAATGTAATAAAAAATATGACAGTAGGAAGATTCTGAAGTGGAGGGAGGGGAAACCATTCTTGTTCACAGATGTCCTAACTGTCTTGTAGAAAATGCAAAAACAAATTAACATAAAATGCCCTGGAACAAATAAGCCAATATAGCAAGGTTGCAGGATAAAAGGTTAATATACAAAAGTAAATTACTTTCCTATATGGTAGCAAATAACACACGGAAATCAAAAACAATATTATTTATATTAACACCAAAAAATAAAATACCTAAGCATAAATTTAGCAAACGCACAAAATCTATATGAAGAAAACAAAACTTAAATAAAATAAATCAAAGAACTAAATGGAGAGAGACTCCAAATTTATGAATAGCAGGACTCAATATTATCAAGATGTGAAATTGAAGATTAAATGCATTCTTCTATAGATTCAATGCATTCTTAATCAAAATCCCAACTAATTGTTTTGCAAATATAGGCAAGTTGATTTTAAAATTTATATGGAGAGGCAAAATATTAAGAATAGCCAATAAAATTTTGAAGAGAAAGAACAAAGTCAGAGGACTGATACTACCTGACCTCATGACTTATCAGTAATCAAGAAAGTATAATATTGGCCATTAAATAAACAAAGAGATCAATACAACAGAATAGATAGCCCAGAAATAGACGCTTATTAATATAGTAAACTATACACATATAGTAAACTAATATAAGAAAAAACTCTTATAAATATAGTAAATAGACACTTGTAAATTTAATAAACTAATATTTGACAAAGATGCAAAGCCAATACAATGTCACAAAGATAGTTTTTTCAACAAATAATATTAGAACAACTGGACGTCCACATACAAAAAAAGGGATCTAGACACAGATCTTATATCTTTCACAAAAATTAATTCCAAGTCAATTACAGACCTAGATGTAACATGTAAATATATAAAACTCCTGGAAGATAACACAGGAGAAAATCTAAATGGCTTTGGGCATGGCAATAACTTTTTCAGTGTAACACCAAAAGCACAATTTGTGGAAGAAAAAATTACTACGCTGGACTTCATTAACACTGCAAACTTCTGTTCTGTGAAAGACAATGTCAAGAAAATGAGAAGGCAAGACACAGACTAGATACAATATTTGCAAAAGATATATTGGAAAAAAGGACTCCTATCCACAACACAAAGAACTCTTAAAATTCAACAGTAATAAAACAATCCAATTTAAAAACAGTCCAAAGACCTTAACAGACACCTCACAGAAGAAGCTATATAGGTGACAAGATGAAAAGATGCTTCATTTCACATGGCATTGGGAAAATGAACATTGAAACCACAATGAGATACCACTGCACACTTATTAGAATGCTCAAAACCTGGAACATTGACAGCACTAAATGCTGGTGAGGATGTGGAGCAACAGGAACTCTCATTCACTGCTGGTGGGATTGCAAAATGACGCTGGCACTGTGGAGGGCAGTTTGACAATTTCTTACAAAACTAAACATACTTTCACCATACACTCCAGCAACTGTGCTCCCTAGTAGCTACCCAAAAGAGTTGAAACTGTATATCCTCACAAAAACCTAAACAAGGATGTTTATAGCAGTTTTATACATAAGGTAGTAAGGGACTATGTTAACTTCTCTTCCTGGGTCCACAAAGGGCGTGGTTTCAACGGGAAGAACTTCCCAGGGCCATGCCTCCATCCACCTCCCTATCCGGAAACCTACAGTTCTTTGTTTAACTTTCCCACACACGGGCTAGGTAAAATTTCAGGTGTGCTCCTTTGTTTAAAAAGACCGCCAAAAGCCCCGGAAAGAGGGGCTCTGTTGTGGGCCGGACAGCCAATCCAGCATCAGAGTCAAAGATCAATCAATCACTCCAGAGGAAGTTTGGAAGAACTCCCCTCACTGAATAAGAACTTGAATGGAGTGGGAGTAACTCCAGGGTTAAATTCCCCCTACTCCCTTACCTATACGGATTTTCCTCTCTGGGATCCCCTCCCGCGGCAGCATGGGAGCCTTCTCTCTCTCTCTCTCTCTCATTACCTGTGTGGACTCCATCTCTGGATCCCCTCCCATGACAGAGTGGGAGCTCGCTTTCTCTCTCTCTCTCTCTCTATTTCTCTTTCTCTTTCTCTCTCTCTTCCTAATAAATCACTTTCTGCAAAACTCTCTGGATCTGATACTTACTTGAACGAGCTCATTGAGCCACCAGGGCCCTCTTCCCATTCTTGGGTGAGTGAGGCCCAAGGATCTGGAAAAACACATCCGATTGGGGAACAGTGAGCATCTTTGGGACACCTCCGCAGCCCTGCTCCTGTTACAGTACCAAACCTGGAAGCAAACAAAATGTCCTTCAGTAGGTGCATGAATAAATGAACTGTGGTACTTTTTGGACAATAGAATATTACTCAGCATGCAAAAGAAATGAGCTATTAAACTACGAAAATACACAGAGAAGCCTTAAATTCATATTAGTAAGCAAAAGAAGCCATTCTGAAAAGGCTGCATATGGTATGGCTCCAACTACAGGATATACTGACAAAGGCAAAACTGTGGAGACAGTAAAAAGATCACTGGTTGCCAATGGTTAGAAGGAGGGAAGGATGAAAAGTTGAAGTACACTCAGGTTCCAGTCAAATCACACCTAGTGTGCCATGCTTATGTAATATGAGGTGTGGTCTGGTGCCGTGTCTCACAGCAGATGAGAAGCATAGAAGCAGGGGAAATTCAGCAGGTTTTCTCGGGAGACACAGTGACAGGCAGGGAGGTGGTCACCAACAGTCTCACACTGGGAGAAGTGCCCAGGAGCCCAGGGGCACACATGGCTCTGTGTGAGCACATCTATCATAATGAATGTGCACATCAGGGAAAGGTTAAAGCCAGTTCTGCAGCTGCTGCCTAAGAAGGCAGGAAAACAATGCGTTTTTGGAGAGACATATCAGCAAAAGATGAAAAGAAATATTAGTGCAGGAGGGGGTGCATGTCAGGGAACGGAAGATTAATTCTTATGAAAATGGCATTTCCTGATAATACTGCATGAATCTGGTATTTTATAGAATAAACCTGATGTTTTACTTGCAGAATTGGATAAGATTTACAAAAGAAATGGGAAGAATATGCTAATTATCTTATTGTGCATTTTTATTGCTGGACTCAGGTTGGTGAGACGGTTTTTAAGATGTTCCTGACCTTGGTCATTGGTCAGGGACTTTATTCTGCTTTCATGTTTATGCTTCAAGATTGCTCAAGAGATTTCTGCTCAGATAGATGGAGATTAAAACAGCTGAGCTGAAGGCACCTAATTAGAATATAGATGGTCACATGCTGTTCTTCACAGCAGCCTTGCAGTGTGCCTCTTCCTCCCCATGGTTCTCCCTGCTTTGAAATTCTTGGTGCTTTCCTGGAAGGTTGTGTTGGGACTCTTGATCAGCTGATCCTGGGGCTGGGTTCATGGAGGTCGTGCTTTTAGATCACGCTGCATAAGGCTACCTTGTGGCCAGTTGTGATTGGGAGTCCCTTGGGTAATCAATGTGCAGGAGAATTGCAGAGAAAGGCTACACACACTTCAGGTATGCCCACGTTAGGTATAAACGTCTCATGTATGTATGTACCAGCTGGGTTAGGGCAAAAAAGCCTTCAGTAAAACATATCTACTCTGAATTATTCAAACACATAAGCCAGGCTTGCTCAGTTTTCATTTTTTCAAATTCTCAAAAAAAAAAAAATGCCACAAGATGATGTGAAGCGTCTTCAAAAAGTTCGTTAAAATGCAAATTATTTTAACAAACTAGATTTTAAAATTTTTGCATAAAAATAAACTTGTACAAACTTGTTATAACACGTCTGAACAGGATCTAGTTTGAGGCACTGAGAAGGATGAGACATCAGTTTGAAAAGCACTCTTGTCAGAGCAACATGAATTCAGCTCAAACTGAATCAGATTTATGGAGAAGCTTCAAAAAACAGTGAAATCACTGATGCTCTACAAAAACATTTATGGGACCATAGTGCCCTAAAGAATCCAGCGTTTTACAAATTGATAGCTTATATTAGGAGGGAAAGGGATGATGCTGAAGATGAAGTCCACAGCAGCAGGCCATCCACATCAATTTATTTCTTTTACACTTTAAGTTCTGGAGTACATGTGCAGATCTTGCAGGATTGTTACATAGGTATACGCGTGCCATGGTGGTTTGCTGCCTCCATCTCCACCCCCCGTCACCTACATTAGGTATTTCTCCTAATGTGATCCCTCCCCAACCTCCCCACCACCTGCTATTGCTCCCCTAGCCCCCCACCCTCCAACAGACCCCAGTGTGTGATGTTCCCCTCCCTGTGTCCATGTGTTCTCATTGTTCAACACCCACTTATTAGTGAGAACATGCAGTGTTTGTTTTTCTGTTCTTGTGTCAGTTTGCTGAGAATGATGCTTTCCAGATTCATCCATGTCCCTTCAAAGGACATGAACTCATCATTTTTTATGGCTGCATATTATTCCATGGTGTGTATGTGCCACATTTTCTTTATTCAGTCTATCCTTGATGGGCATTTGGGTTGGTTCCAGGTCTTTGTTATGGTAAACAGTACCTCAATGAATGTACGTGTGCATGTGTCTTTATAGTAAAATGATTTACAATCCTTTGGATATATACCCAGTAATGGGATTTCTGGGTCAAATGATATTTCTATTTCTAGATCCTTGAGGAATCACCACACTGTCTTCCACAATCGTTGAACTAATTTACACTCCCACCAACAGTGTAAAAGTGTTCCTATTTCTCCACATCCTCTCCAGCATGTCTCCCAATTTTTTAATGACCTCCATTCTAACTGGCGTGTTTACCTGTTTTCTTTTTACTGAAGGCTCAGGTGGCCACATCAGTTTTTGAGGAAAAAAAATCTTGTTTATAATCTAACTGAAGTGGACTGACAAGTAACAGCAGAAACAATAACCAACACTACAGATATCTCAAGTGGTTAGGCTTACACAGTTCTGACTGAAAAACGAAAGTTTAGCAAACTTTCCACACAATGGGTGCCAAAACCATTGTGTCCAGGTCAGCTGCAGACAAAGCAGAACTTTCCATGGAAATTTTAACCAGCTGGGATCAAGATTCTGAAGCCTTTGTTTGAAGAATTGTAACAGGACATAAAACATGGCTTTACCAGTGTGATCCCGAAAACAAGGCACAATCCAGCAGTGGCTACCCGGAAGTGGAAGCGCTCAAAGCAAAAGAAGACTTGTTAAGAGCAAGGGTCAAGGCAACGGTCTTTTGGGATACTCAACGCATTTTACTTACTGACTTTCTGCATGGTCAAAGAATAGTAACATCTGCTTATCATAACAGTGTTTTGAGAAACATAGCCAAACCCTTAGCAGAAAAACATCAGAGGAAGCTTCACCAGAGCGTCCTTCTCCATCATAACAATGCTTCTGCTTATTCTTCTCATCAAGCAAGGGCAGTTTTTAAGAATTTTTACTAGGAAGTTATTAGGTACCCATATTAACAGTCCTGATTTGGCTCCTGATTTTTTTTAAATTGAGGCAGAGTCTTGCTCTGTTACCCAGGTTGAAGTGCAGTGGCACAATCTCGGCTCACTGCAACCTCCACCTCCTAGGTTCAAGTGATTCTCCCACCTCAGTCGCCCAAGTAGCTGGGATTCCAGGCACGGACCACCATGCCTGGCTAATTTTTGTATTTTTAGTAGAGATTAGGTTTCACCATATAGGCCAGGCTGGTCTCGAACTCCTGGCCTCAAGTGACCCACCCGTGTCGGCTTCCCAACGTGTTGGGATTACAGGTGTGAGCCACTGCACCCTGACCTGATTTGGCTCCTTTTGACTTCTCTTTCAATATTAAAAAAGTCTCTAAAAAGCAATAATTTTTCTTTAGTTAATAATGTAAGACAGACTCCACTGACATAGTTCCTCAGTTCTTTAGGGATGGACTAAATGTCTGGCCTCTTTGTCCAGTGTAAGGTCGTCAGTGACCACCTCCCTGCCTGTCATTGAGCTTCCCCCAGAGCTTGCTGGATTTCCCCTGCTTCTGTGCATCTCATCTGTTTTGAGACAGGGCGCCAGACCAAGCTGCATATTATTAAGCAAGCATGGCATACTAAGTGTGTGATTTGATTGAAATCTAAGTGAAGGCTCAGGCATTCAGGGAGGCGTTTTAGGGATATTAAAGATCTCTCTGGTTTTTCTTTGAGAGTAGTCATGTCCCATAGAAATGAGGATGGGAGGACCCCCAATTAATAGGGTTATGACCATCAACTGAAGCTACACATTTGAGAAGTTGAAGAAATATTAGCCTGGTTCTACCTTGAAAGATCTTAAAGGTAAGAGGAAAACTGAGGGTCAGGACTATTTAAAGCCGACCAGGTAAATAAAATATACACTTGGCTCTGAGCATCTTGGTGCTAAAACAGGACTTCTGTGGCAAATAGGATCTTAATGACAAGAATAAGTCTGGTCTGGGTGGTGGCTATTCTTCATGGGTGTTATGGCATGAATTATGTGTCTCCAAAAGTTTTTATGTTGAAGTCCTCACCCCCAGAATATCAGAATGTGAAGTTATTTAGAAACAGGGTTTTTGCAGATATAATTAATTAAAATGAGATCATACTAAAATAAAGTTGGCTTCTAATCCCATAAAAATATGTCCTTATAAACAGAAAAAAAATTGGACACGAAGACACACTCGGAGAAATTGCAAATGAAGATGAAGGCAGACAACTACAAGCCAAGAAAAGCCAAAGATTTCTAGCCAGCCACCAGAGGCTGGGAGAGAGGCGTGGAACAGATTGCTTCATCATAGCTTTCTCAGAAGAAGCTAGTTTGCTGACACCTTGACTTCAGACTGTGGGCTTCCAAAACCGTGAAGCAATAAAATTATGTTGTTTAGACAACCCAGTTTGTGGCATTTTGTTATGGCAGCCCAAGTTAACTAATACAATAAGCACGGCTATAAATTTTCAGAATTTGCCTCCTGAATGTGCATGAAACACACTCCTTTATTGAACATCTGCTGTAGATCATATACAATAAAGGTACTGAGAGAACATGCTACTGATTCGAGAGGAAAAGAGGGAGCTTTGTTTCTAAATTCACCTGGTAATTTTTGTCTCACATAATCAAGTCAGATTGCTTTACAGATAGGCAAAGCACAATGGGAGTAAGGACTCCAAACACGAAATCTATAGTGACACTTCTTCCTCTGATTTGCATGTGCAAACAGCATGGGGGGCTGTGTGTTTAACTAATTCATAGTCATAAAATGTAAAATGTACTGAAATTTGCATTGCAAAATATTCTTGCTCCAGATGCTGAGTTTACAAGAATTTCTGTTGCTTTATAAATTACAATCTTACAAAGATTCTAGGAGATCAGATATTATTGAGTCTATTTTATTTTAGGATCAATGCAAAACCATATTTTAGACTACTTGTGCATGTAACATAATTCTGCAGAGTTTCCAATATAACCACTGGCCTTTAGCAAAATATATCTTCCGCAGAGATCTTTACTTGTTAATGTTTTGTGAAAGTTAGCCTAGAGATACAATTTTCAAGAGTGTTTGAATGAAAGAGGAGCTGCTTTAAAGAAATTAAAGTCTTTTTCTCAAGAAAAAAATAGAAAAGCTGACATTTCTTACAACAGCAGCACTTTTGCTGTTTTTCTCTAGGTATTTTACCTATTACTGATGTATAATAAACAAAAGATGTTGCTGAAGTTCAAATAACTTTTTAAATAATATTTCCTGCTCACCAAAGCTTAAAAGTAATAATAATAATAATAATAATAATATTTCCTGCTCAAACATTTCCAAACATATCGTTTGAAAGAAAGAAGGTACGAGAATTGCTAAGAAAAGACAAAAACGGGAGCCTTGTGAGATTCTGATTCATAGATATGGAATGTATCCCAAGAGTTCCTGGGATTTAGAAGAGGATAGGACATTGGGCCCCAGGGTAAGGGAACCTTCCTGGCCCAACTCTCCTATGTCCGAAGTGCATGAGCCTCCCTGAGTGGCTCATTGAACGAGCCAGCAATTTTGTCCAGTGCGCAAGTGAGTGAGTCAGGATCATAAAGGGACCACACACAATTTTACACAGTCCATGATGAAATGAAGTAAGTTACAGACACTGTGATAACCAGGATCTGGGTACACTCGGACTTTTATTCCAGTGTTTTGAGTTAAGATAACCGACTGATAATGCTACATTTCTTAAGAAGCGTTTTTGTTATTTAACATTTTCACTCTTAGCCAGCCCTATATATTAACTTAAATTAATGAATATTTATTGGACTCCAAAACTGCTATTTCCTGTCATCTCCCCCAATAATTCATGCATTTCTTTCTGAATATGTAAAGAAGGACTTGGGTTCAGCATTCAAAGAATGGACTGCCCTAACGCATGACTCAGACGATACAGAGACAAAACCAGCAGGAGCATCCTGGCGCTGCAACAGAGGTGCATGGATTCTGGGAGGGAGGGAGGAGAGGGGCACTTCCCAGCAAGGCAATAGGTTCATCATCAGCCTTTCTCTTTCTTTACCATGGGATTAACTTAGCATCTGCTCCCATCGATATTTTGTTTTTATTTGTTTGGTTGGTTTATTTGTTTGTTTGTTTTGAGATGGAGTTTTGCTCTGTCACCCAGGCTGGAGTGCAACAGCGCAATCTCTGTTCACTGCAACCTCCACCTCATAGGTTCAAGTGATTCTCCTGCCTCAACCTCCCGAGTAGCTGGGATTACAGGCGCCCACCACCACACCCAGCTAACTTTTTGTGTTTTTGGTAGAGATGGGGTTTCGCCATGTTGGCCAGGCTGCTCTCAAACTCCTGACCTTAGATGATCCACCCACCTTGGCCTTCCAAAGTGCTGGGATTACAGGCGTGAGCAACCACTGTTCCTATCAATGTTGAATCACTTTCTGGAGACAAAATCAGTTAACTCTATTTAACCTAATTCTTATGTTGGTTCTCTTTTCTTGGACAAGTTATAAGACTTCCTGCCTAGTTCCATCCTTAGAGTCCCTGTATTCATGTCATGTTCTAGAGCCTGTAAAGGATCATCTCCTCATTCCATTTCAGGTTTGTGTCACTGGCAGTCTAGTCAGTGCCCACTAGGCACAAAGGACTATAATTGACATTGGGAAAACAGGAAGCTGAACATAATACGATCATTGCTCTCAATAAGGGGTTGAGACCTCACACACAAAAACACAATTTGAGGGAATGAGTGATACATCTCTACAAAGGAGATATGCAGAAGTGAAGTGGAATGTCAAAGAATGGAGATAGTTAGAACAGAAAGTCACACTGGGCCTTGACAGCTGCCTCCCTGGCATTGGTTTCCTTTCCGCTCAGACAGAAGTCTCTGGCAAACACTGAGGAGCCCCAAAGCCCCGGGAAAAGATTCCAGTTCCAGGGTCCAAGGGTGGAGCTCATGCCCAGGCTAAGCTCTGCCCCTGTGCCCATGGACACAGGAGTTGGTTGAGGCGTGGGTCTGTTGGTGGGGTGAGGGGGTTCATCTGCTTAAGTCTTTCTGGGTAGAGGAAAACTCAGGACTTTGCTGAGAACACTGGGACAATGAAGTCTGTCTTCCGCTCATTGGGAATAAAGCACATGTGGCTCTGAAGCTATTGGTAGTTCTTTCAGGAACATGGGAGAACCTGCCTGTGGGAATTGTCAGGAGACATAGAGGCAGAAACTGCCTGCCATGCCATCAATAGAGTCCTAGAAAGCGTTATGTGAGGCTCTGTTCTTTCTTTGGACTGCCCACCTGCTCAGCTATTTAAGCCAGGGCTAGGAAGGCTCACTCTTTTTCCTTCCTTCTTTCCTTCCTTCCTTCCTTCCTTCCTTCCTTCCTTCCTTCCTTCCTTCCTCTCTCTCTCTTTCTTTCTTTCTTCTTTCATTTTTGTTTTAATTATACTTTAAGTTCTGGGACACACATGCAGAACATGCAGGTTTGTTACATGGGTGTACAGGTGCCATGGTGGTTTGCTGCACCCATCAATCCATCATCTACATTAGGTATTTCTCCTAATGTTATCTCTCCCCTAGGCCCCCACCCCCAAAAGGACCTGGTGTGTGATGTTCCCCTCCCTGTGTCCATGTGTTCTCATTGCTCAACTCCCATTTATGAGTGAGAACACTTGGTGTTTGATTTTCTGTTCCTGTGTTAGTTTGCTGAGAATGGTGGTCTCTAGTTTCATCCATGTCCCTGCAAAGGACAAGAGCTCATCCTTTTTATGGCTGCATGGTATTCCATGGTGTATATGTGCCACATTTTCTTTATCCGGTCTATCCTTGATGGGCATTCGGGTTGGTTCCAAGTCTTTGCTATTGTGAATAGTGCTGCAATAAATATATGTGTGCATCTCTTGCCAGTTAGAATGGCGATCATTAAAAAGTCAGAAAACAACAGATGCTAGAGAGGATGTGGAGATATAGGAATGCTTTTACACTGTTGGTGGGAGTGTAAATTAGTTCAGCCATTGTGGAAGACATTGTGGTGATTCTTCATGGACCTAGAACCAGAAATACCATTTGACCCAGCAATTCCATTACTGGGTATATACCCAAAGGATTACAAATCATTCTATCATAAAAGAAAGCTTTTTCTGTAAAGGGTAAGATAATAAACATTTTTGGCTTTGCATATCATGCAGTATCTTTTGCAGCTACTCAACTCTGCCATTGCACTGGGAAGGCAGTCCTAGAAATTATATAAAAGAAGGCATGTTTGTATGTTTCTTAAAACTTACTTATGAACACTAAAAACTGAGTTTCATATAATTTTAATGAGTTATAAAATATTGTTCTTTGAGCTTTTTCTCAACCACCAGAAAGTATAAATCATCCTTAGGCCATGAGCTTTACAAAAGCAGGCAGCAGGCCAGTTTTGTCCTGGGGACCACAGTTGGCTCTGACCCTTGGTGTAAGGCAATGAATTCCTATTTTTATTTTTTCTGGGAAGTTATGTGTTCCATTATTCACAATCTAAAACATCCTAATGGATAATGAAGACTTCATTAAAAAGGCGACATTTAAAACAAATTTTCAGGAATTAGTAGAATTTGGACATGAAAATACAGTACAAAGAAATAACATGAGAAAATAAAGAGATTAAAAAATACTCGTGTTAGCAGAAAAGTTTGTGTTCTGGGGGCATATAAATGTATGAACCCACCAACACATCTGGAAATCACATGACCATAATATTTGAGAATTTCCGAATCTTGTGTAGTCTCTTGGAAATACAGTGTCCATTAATATATTAAATTCTCTGAGAAGTTCTGGGTAAAGAAACACTCTGTTTAACGTTGTTCAGCCCAGACCTTTCCAAGCTTATTTGTTGATGAAACAACATTTTTGTGGCCTAGCTGTTAGCCTCACTTAGAATAGTCCTCGAGGTATACCAACTCAAGTGCCCTGCAAGTGAGTGATACGTTTGGATAGGTCCAGTGGGGACACTGACAGTTTCCATTTAAATGAGAGAAGTGCTTAACCTAAGCAAGCAGAATAGACACCGTGGGTACCCCAATCAGACAGGAGCTTATTACAAAACTTCAGACAGGAGGTAATGAGAACCTGAACTACACAAATCTGTACCTGAACTAGAAAGGAAAGGGGCAAAATCAGATTTAGAGGACAAGGGGGAGCAATTGGTCAAAGTAACCAGACCCTTAGCCTAGAAGACTGAAAATGAGAAGAGGAATAAATTTCACTAAGTTTAAATTTGCTATCTTGACTCTGAGCTATTTATTATACGGCTAAAGAACCTGGTGGGCCTTCAGAAGATAAATCATGAAGAGTGCTGGGGACTTGCTCATCATCCGCCTACAGATGATGGTTAAGACCCAAGACCATGTGCAGTCACTAAAAAGGATGGGAAGAATACGCAACTTATGAAGATTCACCCGGGGGAAGACATACATCTTTAAGGGAAGGAAGGCAAATTTGGTCAAAAAGGTAAGAAAAGTACCATGAACACCACATTCACACTGTTGCCAGGAAAGGGGGGGCCCAATGCAGACCCCAGGGGAATATTTGTGAATCTCACACAGGAAAGAATTCAGGGTGAGTCACAGAGTGCAGTGAAAAGAGAGAGTCTATTGAAAGCTACGCCTTTACAGGGTAGGGCATCCTCAAAAATCAGGTAGAGGAACCCACTATCTTTGTTTTAAGCTTTTCTTATACAGGGGTTGTCTATGTAGAGACCAAATCAAGTAGTGCCTATATGCGAATGGGCCAATGGCATGACAAAATTTATTATTTTATTAATTCAAAGAAAACGATCCTTGACATTTTAGTGTGTAAGTACATTAAAGCGTAACCATAATTATCTGAGAGCATCTATTGTTATGGGCGTTGGGACATCTGTACTTTCTGTTGTCTGGGGAGTTTGTCCTTGCAGGCATTCCAAGATGTTTCTTTAGCTGTAAACACCTTAGGACCAGGGGTCATAACTGGTGAGGAATGTGCCTTGCTAGTATTAAGATGGAGTTGATTTTAAAATGGTGTCACTCTAGCTCTCCTAGGCTCCTGCTTCCCTAACAGCATGAGCCAAAAGGTACAATTTAAGAAGGAGAAACTGATCAAACATGTCAAGAATAGAGAAAGGACAGGCAGGACCCAAAGATAGCCCTTCAGTGAACTTCTGAGAGAAATTCCTTTAGGGCAGTGAGAGCAGAAGCCCGATTGCAGGGAAAGCCATGGTGAGTGGGTGGGGAGAGAAGGCTTCTGGGAGGCAGAGTTTGACTATTCCTTTTAGAAAGTTGGCAATGGAAGCAATGGAAGAAATTCCACAGACATTTGTGGGGAAAAAATAAGGCATTTCATGGGAAAAGCTATTTAAGAAAAGAGAGACAGGAGCAGTCAATGAAAGCGAAGTAACAAATGAAAAATAAAAAAGGAACATGGGAGGAAGGTGGGAGGTGCGGAGAGGAGAGAAAGGAAGCCCATCAGGGCCATGGCCTCAACAGTGAGGACAGAGAAAGGAGCAGGAGAGCGGCAGACTGAGCTGGAGTATCAGGCACTGGAGAAGGTCACACGGGACGGTTCTCATCTTCATGAACTAAGGGGCAGAGGCATTCTTGCACACGGAAGGGAGTAGCCACTGGTGCTATGGAGAGAAAATGGGCTCTGACCTCTCATCAAGGTAAATGCAAGGTAAATGTCTCCTTATTCATGTAACTGAGACAATGATCCCACAAGATGTAATAAATGCAAACTATACTGGCTACACAGTCAAAGCTCAGTAAATGATAGCGTCTATCTTTCCATCTGTGTTTCCTTCTTCCCTCCTCCTTCCTATGTTCATTTCTTCTCTCTTCCTATTTTCCTCTTCCCTCTTTTCTTCATTCTTTCCTTCCTTGGAGAGGAAAAGTTTGCAACATCCACTGTTGACAATATTACAGGCAATGAATTGATCTCTTTCCTCAGTCTTTCCCTAAGACATATCCTCCCAACAAAACTCACATGCTACTGAGATACCTCTTTGCCTTTCCCTGATATTTCCTATGTATGTTCCCACAGCCTTCCTGCCGGTTTAGTTTCATAAGTAAATTTCCAACATCTGAGGGCTGCAAGTGTACGTAAGAGCATCACAGCCACCATCCCGGCTTTGGGAAGAATCCCAGCAAAATGTTCCAGGCAAATTAAAAGCCATTCTCTTGCTAAAGACTTCAGCAAAGGTTGATTCATAATTCCTTCTTGTCTTTAATAACTGTCTATGTTAAGAAATCTTTCCTACAGATCTTCTAAATCCTGTCTGCTGCTGTGGGAAAGGGAGCCTTTGAATAGTTTTGGTTAATTACTGGAGGTACCCATTTCTACTGAGACTCTTTTGCCAATAATTATTTATCAAAAGCGTGACCAGTGCACAGACCAAGTCAAATCCTTTTCTAAAATTTGCTCTCCCCTTTCAGCAAAGATAATTGACACAGTATCACACAAGGCATCTAAACTCTATGTAAGTGTGCATGAAATTCTGATACACTCCGCAGTTCAACTCCCCACATGGCAGAAGAAAGCTCCTAGAGTTTGTCAAGAGCCTGTGGCTCATTGGCGTAATTCTACATAAAGGCTGGGCACAGTGGCTCATGCCTGTAATTCCAGCACTTTGGAAGGCCGGGATAGATGGATCACTTGAGGTCGGGAGTTTGAGACCAGCCTGACCAACATTGAGAAACCCCATCTCTACTAAAAATAAGAAATTAGCCAGGCATGGTGGCACATGCCTGTAATTCCAGCTACTCAGGAGGCTGAGGCAGGAGAATTGCTTGAACTCGGAAGGCAGATGTTGTGGTGAGTTGAGAACATGTCAGTCAAGGAAGGAAGGAAGGAAGGAAGGAAGGAAGGGGGAAGGGAGGGAGGGAGGAGAGGAGGGAAGGGAGGAAGGGAGAAAGAATGGGAGAGAGAGCGAGAGGGAGGGAGAG
>CAUYLG010003575.1:0-24226 GCA_963573385.1 Cacajao melanocephalus
GAGTTTAATTAGATCCCATTTTTCTATTTTGGCTTTTGTTGCCAATGCTTTTGGTGTTTTAATCATGAGTCCTTGCCTATGCCTATGTCCTGAATGGTTTTGCCTCGGTTTTGTTTTAAGCTGTTGGATTCTTTCTTTTAAATCAAAGGTACCTTTCTAAGTGACTTACCAAAACCAATAAGCCTTTAACCAAGGTTATGACTAAACTAAAGGCATAGACATTTCCAAAGAGATGAAGAGCAGTACTCGCAAGGTTTACAAGAACTTCAAAACAGCTAGAAAGAATGTTTCTGTAGTCTCTAGAATCTCAGCTTCTTAGCCAACCATCTACAAACAAAGGCGCAAAATCCCCCTATGGCCCAAATATGAAAGAAGTCAAAAACTAGCCATGAAAGAGAAAAACTATCAATAACTAATGGGTACCCCAGGAATTCAAGAGTCACACTAATAATTTCCAATGGTGTACTTATTCCAGGAGGGACCTGATACCATATGCCTCTTCTTCGAAACCCCAGGAGGTAGTTTTTCATGTTTAAAATAAGTTTTTACCTTTTGAGCAAGAGGAATAACCTGGATAGGAAATAGAGGCAGTTCCAATGATCCTCTCAGTCAAACAAATTCACTCTCAGTAATAAGCAAAGATAGCAAAATACTCTTGTTGTCACAGATAGTTAAGGATAATGTTTGAGCACACAGTGCCTTTGGTGCCTTTGTTATCCCACAAATGTGTGAAGGGTCACCAGTCACAGACATGTTCATCTGTGACACCACATAGGCTCTTCTGGGATTGGACCTTCTCAGGACTAACCAGGCAACAAAGGGGTTGAGATGACAAAAGCTCCTTAGGGATGGGAGTTTTTATTAAGAATTTCCCTGAAAGCCTGACACCTTTGGAAAAAGTAGTATGCTGCATAAAATCTTATGTATCTTGGGGTTTCCAGCCATTTTCAGACTGGCCACCAGACATAATCTGAAAATCATGTCCATCAGATGGTAGAGACCAAGACAGAGTGCTTCAGTTTGGGCATAAGTCAAGCTCTTAAAGACATGAAATGAGACAGAAGGAAACCTCATCCAGTTTATATTTTGGGAACCCATAGTAAAGTTTATAGACACTTGTCTGATCAGAATCTCAGAACTGACTGGTCTGCAAAACCATCCTGAATGACAGATTTGTAGAAGTTCTTGTCCCTTGTTCTACCCTATGGAAACCCTCTTTATGACAGAAAACACAGACAAAGGAAAATACTATTTCTGGCAGAAAGTGGATCAAACAGTATGAATATTCATATCAAAAAGTATATCAGGGTTGCTATACCCAAAACTAGTCACAAAAATTCTTTTCTCCTATTACTCAAAATTTAGCAGAGTAAAGACAGTGATTCCACAGAGAGAGAGAGAGGCTGAAAGCCTGGCTGGCAAGAATCTCTTAATCTGCTGGCTTGTCAGGTCCTGGGTTCCCTTCACTGTGGCTTCCCAAAGAGCAGAGCATCTTTGGTACACTGCTGGCTGTGCCAAAACTGGAGGGGCCAAGGAAACACTTCCCTTTCATCCTCTTTAATTTCCCTGAAAAATCAGCTCACAAAAAACAGATTAATAAAAGGCAGATAAATTAATTAATGTGCATGGGGGAAAATCAGAGAGTGATTACCCCACCATGCAATAGGGCACAGATGCATATATCTACTTCTTTTTAGGAGGAAGAGAGATGGGAAACTGCAAATTATTTCAGGGGAGTAGGAAATCATTTTTAGGGGAACTGGATGGGCTTGAATGCACAGTGACCTGGGGCAAAGTCTGTTGAACCTGCATAACAGACAATGGTTTGTGACAAAAGTCTGTTCAGATGTATTGAAAGACTTCAGTCTCTCTTCATGCAATATGAGTTCAGTTATTAAAAGCTCAAGGAAGGAACCAGAGTTGATTATCCTCTTCTTTTGTGTGACCAGACTTTGGGCAGATAAGGAAACTTCAGAGAACAACTTCATCTCATGCTTTGGAAGGATGGAAGATTAAGAGAAGTTGGGGTAAGGTGTGTGGGAATGGGAAGGTCAAAGAGACCTTGAGAGGCTTGCTCAGTTCAGCCGTTCAAAAGTGCCAGATTTTGGAGGTATCAGTTTCTGAGCCTCAACCCAATACTATATTGTTAACTACAGGCACTATGTTGCATAACTGATATTTAGAATTTACTCCTCTAGCATACATTAAATTTTATACTCATTTACCCCTCACCCCAAACCCCTGGCAACCCTTATTGTATTCCCTGTTTCTATGAATTTTACTACTATAACTACCTCATATGTGGGGGAAAAGTGGCCCTGGTTTGAGGCTTATCAAGTTTTCTATTTGGTTACTCCAGCTCTGATGATTCGTCTGTGCACGTGCCCATTTTCATGCTATCTGAATTCTTAGTCTTTTGGTCAGGCGTGAAATCCACACCTATACCCTGCAAAATTGGCTGTAATCACCCTCCCATCTCTATTACTCTTCTGTAATAAAATTTTAAATCTTCTGGTCTTTGCTATACTTTAGTTTTCTGTTGCCATTAAAAGATAATCTATGGACCTTTTCTGACTTTCTAAAAGTTTTTAGTGAAATCATAATGATAAAACAAGCTGTTCAGGTACTCCTCAAACCTTCCTTTGGTCATGTCTTCTCAGTGAGGCCCAGAGCCCAGCACAGGCTATAAGACTTAGTTGAGGTGCTTTTGGTTTTATCCACACAGAAAAGTGAAATTCCTAATATACTTATTTTGTAATTAATTTCCTCACATACATGGTTATCTAGCAGTATGTTGTGTCATTATGAAATCACATTGAAAAAAACATAAACTATACCTATATAAACTGTCATTCTAAAATGTTTCCTACTCTCCTTCCTTAGAAAGTAGATATTAAAAAACTACACTTCTTTTAATGATTCATAAATCTATAATATTGGATGCTTTTCTTTCTTCTCTCTCTATCAAATATATTGACAGTGCTGTTTTTCAGTTGTAGATTAGGGGTAATTGTCTGCAACTAAGAGTAATTTGACTAGGATTCTAGATCTGTGTGTTTGTTTGTTTGTTTGTTTTAGAGACAGCGTCTCACTCTGTTGCCCACGCTGGAGTATAATAGCAAGATCTTGACTCACTACAGCCTTGACCCTCCATGCTCAAGTGATCCTACTGCCTCAGCCTCCTGAGTATCTGGGACTACAGGAAAGTACCACCGTGCCTGGCTAGTTTTTCATCTTTTGTAGAGACAGGGTCTCACTATGTTTCCCAGGCTGATCTTGAATCCTGGGGTCAAGTGATCCTCCCACCCTGGCCTCCCAAGGTGCTGTGATTACAGGTGTGAGCCACCGCACCTGGCCAGGTCTGTTTTTTAACTGCTAGGTGTTATTCGCAAAATCCCCCAACTCATAGGGTGTCAGTTTCCCTATTGCTAAAATAAGGTAGGTGAAGTATTTAAAATTAAATGGTAAGTCCTATATAGCTACCAAATTAATTATCTGGTTTTAGGATCAATCCCTACTGAATTTAACGTACAGCATATAATTAACTTTTGTTTATTTTTAATAGATTTTTGCCATCTAGATAATAGCTTTTTATGTTAAAAATACTTTCTTCTCATGAAGTATCAGAGGAAAAAATACTTCAATTATTGAAATTTTTAAATCCTAATTATAGTTACCATGGTTCCTGTGCAACAGCACTGTGCCTGTATCTTTCAGAGTGGTCTATCTTACGTTTTTTCTCTCTCTCTGTCTCTACCTCTATCTCGCTGCAGCTTTAGAGTCTACAATAAGTTTCACTGAATTTGTTTAATTTTTAAATTTTATTTTTAAGAGACACTACCATCTCATATTGAAGTTTCACATTAGATTCAGTTTGCCTTCAAAACTGGATTAGAGAGCATCGCCAACACATATGGTAACTTCTGGAACCCTAAAATTTCATGGTCTTACACAGTGAAATACTTATTTCTTGCTCATGCCACATGTCCAGTGAAGGTTGGCTATAACTCTGCTGTGCTTCACCTTCACTCTGGTCTGTGGTTAAGAGTATTATCAGTCATGTGCGAGAGAGAAAAAAACGTATAGTAGAAACCACATGATGCATCTCAAAACTTCTGCCTGCAAGTGCTGCACATACTTCTGTCCAATTACCACAGGCAAAAGCAAATCCATGTCATCAGCTTGGTGTCATCAGGGAGAGGAGGTAAATCTTCCTTAAGTAGGGGGCATCTAATATTTGCGAAAATAAGATACAGCCTAACACAATGTACTTAAATATATTATTTGCATAAACTTTAATTCAGAACTAACAGTATGTAATAGTCTCTTAATTCTGGGAAAACAGAGTTATAACTATAGATGTAAAGCTCTCAAATTCAAAAGGCCTGGATTTGAATTCAGATGCTGACTTATGGTTGTCAAAGAAAATATTAATAAGTTCTAACCATTGGGTCAAATTTTTATGAATTGATTATATTCTTGTATTGACAGCTCCTAAAAAGAACTAAGAATGAACTACACAAACATAAAGACAATTTATTGTTTTTCAAAGACTGGAATTGCCATTGCTCTGTTGAAAAACTATGTTCCATATGGCTACTAAACTTTTAAAATGTTTGTTTATTTTCATTGAAGCTTTTTATAGTGATTCAATTTTTAAATCCTAATATTGCTGTTTAATTATTTTGCCCAAGGAGGTAGAGGAGCAATGAGTCAAAGTCAAAGAAGTAGAGCAAGGAGAAAAGGAGGGGCAAGCATAGCACTATTCATCCCACAGAAACTGGGAATTTGGCAGCTGATTAGCTATTAGAGTGTCTTATAGGTTCCCTTGTGTTTTACATTTCTTTTAGCTTAATTAATGACTCACTCTGCCTTTTAATCTGCCTTCTTTAGATTATTAACACAGTAGCCTTGTTTATTTAAGGGAAATTGCAGGGAGGCGGGTGTTAAATATCATTGGTCAGTATCTTTCCCATATTAGAATGCTTAATAATGTCTTGCTGATCCATATTTAGATCTTTCCATATTTAACCTGGTTCTACAGTTGATATATGATACAGCTTCTAAATTTTCATTATTCTGGAATTTCTTGAATAATGTTTGAAATTGTTTTTGAAAAAAGATTATTTTTTTAAGTTCCACAGACAATGCATAAAATTAAAATATGTTTCATATTCCTTCAGCTTCGGTTTCCACATAAGGATATAAGATCATTAATGTCAAACAAGTAAGTTTCACTTTATACTATAGATTATAGTATCTATACATTATAGGTAATATAATCTAGCATTTATTTAAGAAAGCAAAGCATAGTCAATATTGGTTGCTGCTGCTATATTACTGCATTATGTTATTTGCTACTTTTTCTAAAGTCTTCTAGTCTCACAATTTCATTGTTATTAATCCAGTAAAACAAGAATTTAAGACTTTCTCTCTGTTTCTGTCTCTCTCTCCTCTCTCTCCTTTTCCTCTCTCTTTTCTTCCTCTGTCTCTATCTCTCTGGCTTTGAAAGCCATAATAAGTTCTGCTCAGGTTTTTTTTATTATTATTATTTTTATGAGGCACTGCAAACTCATATTCAGAGGTTCTACATTACATTTAGTTTGTCCTTCAAACTGGATTAGAGAGAGATGCCAACACATATGGTAACTCCTGGAACAGTTCATAGTTTGAACAACCTACAGGAAACCACGAAAGCCACATTTCCTGTGAAATGTGAAGCCAAAATCTGTGTTTGGAAATGAACTTGGGCATGTACTTAAAATCTGTGCAAAACCCCATTTAGTGATCTTATGTAGCTTTAGAGGTGACATATCCCAAATGACATTCAAATAAAAGCTACCAAAACTTTGATTGCATTTTAATGAGTGAAAGTAATTTCAAGTTCTATTTTTATGTTTTTTAAATGAATATTACTTTTACAATTTTTAAACACCACTCCAAATCAGAGTTAAGTTCAATTTCTTGTCTCTCCTTGCTTTGCCTATGAGTTCTATTTATGTTATTTCTCCAAAAGATAAGATTTTAAGTTTTTATCTTTAATATGGTTTTGCTTTTTACGTGCATTCTGTGAAAAATATGCAATATGTTTACGTAAATAATGTTTCAGCCACCCCTGGTTTTAGATGTTAGTTTTGAAATAAACCAGTAATAAGCTAAATAAATTTTTAAACATCTTCAATATATGAGTGCTCTATGTGAATATGCCCTTTGATCTTTTAGAAAGAACAGAGTTGATAAGAAACACTATAGCAAATTTCCAAAGCCTGAAGGCTCCTGGCTGTTAACAATTGGCACTTCAAAGATTTTTTGACAGCAAAGATGGTAACAGCTAAGAGTGTATCATGAGGAGAGTTTATAGTAAACAAATGTTGCCTTTGATACAAATTTTGGTTTCTAAAGACATTAGTTATTACTGAACGGATCTTCAAAGGCTGTTCTACAAAACCTGCTCAAAAATTGCTCTGTGGCATTTCTCTAAAGCTTGTGTTTATGTATGAAATATGGGGCTTTTTCACTTTCAAATAGAGGATTATAGTTACAGGCATCTTCCATGTACATTATGTTCAGTGAGTATTATGTGTCAATTTAGCCAGAGAATAAGCTGTTAATGCAATGACTGACTGATGTTTGAGAAGAATCTTTGAACTTTGAATGGGCTACTCATCTCTAGCCTTTATCATCCTAGGGCTCACCTATTCAGCAAAATTTTTTCCTTCTACTCTGTTAGTCTACAGCTTCACCTGAGAAATCTGTGTGGCTGTATATCCGAGTGAGCTCTCCTACCATTAACATTTTTCTCCAATAGAGAGTCTTCTCATCTTTTTCTTCTTATTCAGTTAAATTCTGAACTTACTGGAATTCTTCCAAACTCAGTCTCCTCTTCTCTTTCACACTTAAAATATACAGTATTAGGTATGAAAGTTGATTCTGCGGTGTCTACTGGCCATGAAGCTAAATTGAATAGAAGCTGAGGACCAGTCTAAAACCAACATTAATTTATTCAAGAATACAAGGCTTTCCTTCAATTTTAAGGAAAAAGATTATTTTGTTTGCCAGTGTTTATACATATAGATTAAATATGCCAGCAGGTGTAAAAGGGGAAACATGACATTGGGTCCTTAGGATGCGCAAGGTGGTTGTCAAGCCCTCTTGTTCTCTTACTATTTCACAACTCTGTTTATAAAATTTCATGGCTGAATTGGCAGAAGAAAACAATCACAGGTAAATTATCCACCTAAAGTATTAACATTCATTAACATAAATAACAGTGTCAAATTCACGAGTATTAGAGGGCAATTGTGGTGAAAGTGGTTTTAATGAGTAAAGATACAATGAGGATAATTTAAAAGGCTTTTGAAAGAAATGTTAACTCAACAATCTAATGAGGGTGAATTTTTTAAAGAATGATGAGACTGTTTACATTCAATAGACATCTTTTTCTTCACTTAGACCAAAATACAGATGAGACAATTTAGTTGTATATGAGAAAGAGATAAATTATTAATATCTGTCATTCCAAACCATTGTGTTCTTCTTATCTACCGCCTGACATTAGATATGTTTACAGTAAACCATTTTTGTTTTAGTGTATAACAATTTATTTTTATTATTTGCTGAGATGTTTACATATATATGCACATATTTTTGCTTGATACAGAAATATCAGTTTACTTTTTATAAGCTGTATATTGTGATACAAAAATGAATAAATGAATGTGAATAAATTTATCAACAAATTTATGTTTAAAACCAAACAGAATGATACATTTAAGCATCAAAACAGTAAAATGAAGAAATATATATTATAAATAATATTATTCAGTATAGATATAAGTTGGTACAATCAGCCCTATCATATGAATATATGCTTTAGGCCAAAAAAAAAAATTAATAGTTTATGTAAGAAGAAATCTGGATGTGTAATCAATATATCTATAAATGTTCACTGTCATTAATAATCAAATAATTGTAAATTAAAACAAGTTATTTTTTTGTTTTTCAACTTTGCATAAATTGGAAACAAATTATAAATAATAAGAGACCATAAGAAAGATACTTATTTGTTTTTTTGGGGGGATGAAGGCTCACTCTGTCACCCAAGCTGGAGTGAGTGCAATGGCGCAATCTTGGCTCAGTGTAACCTCCGCCTCCCAGTTCAAGGAATTCTCCTGCCTCAGTCTCCCAAGTAGCTGGGACTACAGGCAAGTGCCACCACTCTCAGCTAATTTTTTGTATTTTTAGTAGAGACGGGGTTTCACCGTCTTAGCCAGGTTTGTTGCCATCTCCTGACCTCGTGATCCAACAGCCTAGGCTTCTCAAAGTGCTGGGATTACAGGCATGAGCCACCAGTTTTACATACTAGTGGTAAAGGTGAATAGTTCATCTTCAGAGACTCCAATTTGCAATATTAATGAAAAAGACTTTAACATTTTTATGAATATTATCCCACAATTCTGATAACTTATTCCAAGTAAATTGATAGAGTTGAATATTAACACATATGGGAAAATATGCAAAACAATACTATTTCTTTTTCTTTTTTTTTTTAGATGGGGTCTTACTTTGTCGCGAGGATGGAGTGCAGTGGGGCGATCTCGGCTCACTGCAACCTCGGCTCGCCAGGTTCAAGTGATTCTCCTGCCTCAGCCTCCCAGGTAGCTGGGATTACAGATGCATGCCACCATACCTGGCTAATTTTTTTTTTTTTAGTAGAGTTTTCACCATGTTGGCCAGGCTGGTCTTGAACTCCAGACCTCAGATGATTGACATCCCAAAGTGCAGGGATTATAGGCGTGAGCCACCACACCCGGCTGAACGATGTCATTTCTAATAATAAAAACTTTAAGAATTGTATCTAATTGATACTTTAAATTGATATTTTAAATAATGAATTTATCAGTCAACATTTGGTCAGGAAAACAGTTTATAATTAAAATGAATTGGCTAACATACACAAGATGTCATAATTAATGTTTCAGGACATTATAATATTACTTTTGGACTTGTCTTTGCTATAGAGGTGTAAAATAAGACATTTGTATTATCAGTTCTGCTTTGAGCTGTTAAAAACATATTCTCACAAAGATATTCATTTCCATGAGTCAAAAAAAATATTTACTGGGTTTGGGGAGGCAAAACAATGTGTGAACATGAAGAACTGGGGTCAGGAAAGTGAGGGGACCAGAATTTCCTTAGATAGCCAGGAACCAGAGAAATACGAATCACATAGAAATCAGAGCAAAATATGTCCCAAGAGCATGCAGGGCATTGGGGGAAATGAGAAATAGGTGAACTCAAGTAGAAGAATAAGCCCTTGGCACACATAAGTAAGGAAAGGCATCACAACTGAGGCCATTTTCTATTGCAGTCTTACTTAACTTTAAGCTTCTTGAGAGCAAGGACCATCTTTTATTCCAATACGTAGTATAATGGCTGGAAGAAATGGGCTCAAAAGTGGAACTGAAATAATGGACTCTGTACCCTTTAACCTTGAGGTAGCCTATTCTGGAGAATTTTAGCCACTTAATACCAAAAACAATTGCCAAACCAAAATAAATGATAATTGTACAGTTATATTTTGTTTGAATGAAAGGCAGAAAAATATTTTATTTATTCTATACAAAAAGGTAGATATCTTGGACTGAAAAGGTCAAAATAAAATTTTTTATGCTTTGACTTTACTTTGAATTACGTCTTCTTTATGATACTTGGCATATAATATTATATGCATTTATTCATGTTTGTCTCCCCTACTACAGAGTAAGCTTCTTGGCCTAGAACATACATTCCTCTTTAAATTCTCAGCACCAGGTTGCATTGATAGTTTCCATTATTTTTAAATTCATCTGAACATTTTCCCCTTTTGGACAACCATTTATTTCCCTTCTCCATCTCATGCTTTAGGCTGAATCAACTTTATACTTGACTCAAATAGCAGACCTGTGTTCCAGACCTGAACAACATGATTCTTTTCAGAAATGAGTCTATAACCCCAAAGTAGACTTGACCAGTGAAAATCAATCCTTGAGATGACTGTTGCAGTTCTTAAATAAGAAGCATTCTTTTCTTTTGAACTCCAAACTGTAAGAATGATGTAAGTAATACTTACATGATATAAAGAGATCCTGCCCAATAATGAAAGAAGTAGAAGAGAGAGTAAAGTGAAAAGCTAAAGTGGAAGAGAGAGCGAGAGATGGAGAGACTTGATGGTATTGAGCCCTTAGAACATTCTCTGAAATCTAACCCTATTTTTTCAGTTACATGGACCAATACATTTCTTTTCTGTACTTTAGTTTGTTTGTATTAGATATCTGTCACCCATAAGTGACAGAGTGATCAAAATTTTCTAGTAGAAACTGAGATAAATTATAAGCATATTATTGGGAAATTTGGAAAAATTTGAATGTAGACTCTATATTTGATAAAGCATTGTATAAATGTTCATGTTCAGAGTTATAATAATAATAGGTGAGGCTATATAAAACAATAGCTTTGAGAAATACTTCCTGAAATATTTAGAGATTAAGCATCATAAAATCATTGACTTTTAAATTGGTCACCAAAATAATTTATATACAGAGAAAAAACAAACAGTTAAAACATTTAACAATGAGTGAATCTGAGTGACGATTGTATGTGTGTTCATTGACTATTCTATTAACTTTTCAGTAGGTCTGACATTTCTCAAACATAATTTGGGGGGTGAACCCAAAAAGCAAAAATTATTGAGTATTGCTTCATAATAGATGCTCCACAAAGCACTTTTTTCCCCAATTTTTACTAAACTTTATAAGCTCGTTTATTCACTTGAAGTAATCAAAATAGTTAACAGTGGAATGCTTTTTTTTCCCACCACGTTTTATGCATGGAAGTCAAATTGTGCAATACTTTATTTGGGAATGAAAGTGAGTTATGTATCTAGAAAACAGAAAGGACCAAATTACCAAGTTAGATTCACATGAATCAGAGATCTTACGCATGACTAACTTTCTCTAATCACTTCAAGGAAACAAATAACTACCATGTCCAAAATAAATAGAGGCTTGAGAGTATCATCACACCTCTGCAAGTCTTTTATTGTCACATTAGGACATGCTTTGCCCCGAACAATATCTTTGGATTCTAAGTGATATACGTGGCTGGATTACATAACCAAAATGGAGATGTTTTATTCCTGAAAAATTTTTACTTTAAACTTAGTCAGTAGCTTACATGACATTTTCCAGGAGCCATGTCCTATACATCATCCTATTCTGTGTTTGTTTACCATAAATAATCCTAGACAAACCAAGTACATTCCATAGAAAGTCTCTGTTAGTATCATTATGTGTTTGCCAAGAAGTCTGTTGCTAGCGGTTAGCATGTTTACAAGGAGCTTTGACCAGATCACCCTTCTTGTTTCTTTCCCCAGGACATGTAACCTCTCAAATTGAGAGAATGGATTGCAGAGCTATTGTTGATCATGTTTTCCCCTGTATCTCTCCTTCCCCTCTCCAAGACTTCCTTGTCAATTACCCATATTGGTGTCAGTTTATCCACATCCATGCTTTCAAGTTTAAACAAATAAACTAGGCAAATGCAGGTATGTATTCCCTAGGATTAGGAAGGAGAAGATAATCAACTGCTGGGTAGTGAGAAGAAAGAGGTGGAGAAAGTGAGGGACTCCATTAACGGAGGTATACTAAGGATAGGGACACATTCATTGTAATATAGAAGGCCATGGTTATATGTAAAATATGCAATAATTATATATATGTGCATAAGTGATAAACACATATGTACATAATTAAACAAAACGCAATTTATATCTATTTTGTTTGTGGCCTACTGTTTTATGTTGTTTGTAACTGAAAAAAAAATTTCCCTCTGAATAAAATGTCAATTTTGCAATTGCATTTTTTTCTTGTTCTTACTGTAATATTTCAATTGTATATATATGTATATATATATATATATATATATATATAGAGAGAGAGAGAGAGAGAGAGACTGTTGCACAGGCTGGAGTGCATTGGCTTTATCATGGCTCTCTGCAGCCTTGACCTCCTGGGCTTGAGTAATCCTTCCACCTTTGCCTCCTGAGTATCTAGGACTATAGGTGTGCACCCCTGTGTACCACTGTGCCTGGCTAATGTTTTCATTTTTTGTAAAGACAGGGTCTCACTATGTTACCCTGGCTAACTGTTTACATATGAGTGATAGAGTTTTAGTTTTATTAAATTTGATCAATTTCATGGTTACTGTCATAATGGCAAATCACTTTCATACATATATGATGATTGTGATATACATATGTGTGTATGTGTATATACATGTACATCTTAGGACTTGTAAATCATCTTAGGACTTCCTACCTATATGTGGAAAAAAATGATCACTCAGTAAGGCATATTATCCTAAAGTGATACTATACTTGTGTATATCAATGAATTTATACATATATTATTGTGTACAGCACAGTTTGAATTTTTTGATGACACACTTCCATTACACAAAATAATATATATTCAAATATCACATGACTTGTCAGACTTTTTTACTATCTTGCTATTTTAAAATAGAATTATTTCATGTTCTCTATTATTCAGAAATTATTTCCATGTATTTCATATTTGTGTTTGATGAGAAACAGTTAAATAATAAATACCTAGAATGTCCTTATTGTCGTTACATAATAATAAAGCTTTTTATTTTGTCCAATTCTGGGAATGAAACCTCAGGTTTTATACAAGGAGACCCTAGATAGTTTGGAGGCCTGTGTCCAGCTTTCTACCTAGAACTTGCAGAAGAAACCTTTCTTAGTTTATTTGCACTGCTATTACAAAATACCTTAAACTGGGTAATTTGTAAAGAACAGAAAATTATTTCTTACAGTTCTTGGGGCTGAGAAGTCCAACTCAAGCTGCCAGCAGATTGAGTGTCGAGTAAGGGCTGCTCTCTGCTTCCAGGTTAGCTCCTTGTTGCTGTGTCCTAACGTGGTTGAAGGGGAAAAGGCACTAGGGCACTCCCTTCAACCTCTTTCATAAAAGGACTAATTCATTCATGAGGGTGGAGCCATCAGGACTGAATCACATCACAAAAAGCCTCACCTCTTACTACAAGCACATTGGATCTCATTTCCAATGTATGAACTTGGAGAAACGTTTTGTTGCAAGACTTTTTTCTTAGTTCAGCTAAAAACAGGATTCTTGTCACATGACCACATAGAAGGGTGAGAAAAACAAAACTTATTGGGCAAAAAAGGAAAAAGAGAAAAACTTTCAGCAAAGTGAGAGGGAAGCCTGTTAACTAGCTCCAACCTACCACACAGGAACTCAAGAGGCCGGGCTCCTCCCTTCTGCAAACAGGGCAAACTTCTGTGGCTCCCCCAGATTCTCCCAGTGTGCAGGCCAGATTGGAGGTTCTCCAGGGAGTCCTTTTTACTTGGCTGTCTCATTATATATTTAAACCATAGCAAAAGCTATGGACACCTCCTTTCAAAAATATCTTGTTCACACTGTAGGACAGTACTTGGAAAGTGGGCAGGGTGCCCAAAAGAGCTGTCTTTGCAATCCCTACTCCTGTGATTCTGGCATGGAGAGGCGCGTACTCAAAGAATCCCTTGCATCTCCCAGAATGTGGTGTGGAGATTGACTGGGAGTGATCCAGTGAACTCACAGTCCTGAAGAGGACCTGTAACCCCAAAGAAATGAACACAAAATTTTCAAAGCTGGTTACTACAGATGCCAAGGGGCAGACACCCAAAGATGAGCTAAAGTGAGCTATACCTCATCAAAAGCCAACTAGAATCCACCAACTCTTCCTTCAGTCCCTGGGAACAGAAATCAGCCCAGGGAGAAAGGCAAAAAAGGAGAAAGAATTGAGAAATGACTATTTATTTTTAAAAGATTGAATTATATATCCTGAATTTGCAGTGAGAAAGCACATTAAATTGACTCAAATATGTTGTTCACCATTTAGAGAACTAAGGTTGAGTTAGAGATAAAATTTGAGCAATAAAACAATGTTCTTTCACTACACCCTTGAGTCTAATGGACTCCTTTAAATTTTATATTATCCAAACATTCACATCTTTACCTTTTTGTTGTTGAAAGCACAGTTTGTATGCCATGCATTGAGAAACCAGGATTCATGGATATAATTAGAAAGCATCTTTTCTCTTCCATCGTCTTTTAAAAATTTGTTTAATGATAAAGTACCACCTCTATGCTCTGCTGAAAACTCCAGCATTCCTATGCTTTTTGGCTTTTATTATAAAAGGTCTTACAGTTATATTAAAAAAAATCTTTTCAGTTTAGTGTATACAGGCTTCTAGTTGTTTTCTAGTTCTCAAAGTAATGTAAACATCACACCTGATTTAAAAGTAGATCTTCCCTTTCTCTTTTGCAATTTGCTGCTTGCTGGCTTCTGGAAGGACACAGTGGTGTTATGTCTCCCTCATATTTTCACCTCCCTTTTAAATTTAGTTAAGGAATGTGACCACAATAAGATTAAGTGGTTGGTTGGAGGGAGGTGAATTAAGGGAGACAGAGAAGTTGTCGCCTTATACTGCATAAGATGGCTTTGTATTCTGGGGGCTTGTCTGGTGTTTAAAATACAATTTGATTTATAAGAGATATTCATACTCTGGGAGTGAGCCATTTTCAATAACAGCATTCTTCCCCACTCAGCTGCCAAATCAAGTAGCCACTCTGTATCTTTTGTTTTCTCTCTCCCTGGATTTCCCAGGTGAGAAGCAGAAACAAGTCTGCTGAGTCCCTCTGAATGCAGCAAAGATTTATCAAACTTTTTTCTTCTCCTGCGTGAAGAGACCGTTGTGCCACTTTGTTCCACTAGAATGTAGGCCCTTGCAACACAGCGCTGCCCAGAGAAATACTTGAAGCATAACTTCTCTCTTTATCCATGCTCTTTCTTACCCACCGTGTGGTTAAAAGAGGCAAGAGTCAGTAATCAATTTTGGTTAATCTTCTCCAATAACCCATGCTAGTCAATACAGATATTTTATTTTATTCAATATTGATGTGTATGCTTCATTCAAAATTAGAACAGACTCGATATTTATATGCTGTTCATCTCTATCTCTATGTATGTATGTATGTATGTATCCATCCATTTATCTATCTATCATCTCTATATCTTTTTTTTGGAGACAGTCTCACTCTGTCCCCCAGGCTGGAGTATAGTGGCATGATCTTGACACACTGCAACCTCTGCCTCCTGGGTTCAAGAGATTTGGGTGCCTCAGCCTCCAGAGTAGCTGGGATTACAGGCATGTGCCACCATACCCAGCTAATTTTTGTATTTTTGGTAGAGACCAGGTTTTGCCATGTTGGCCAGGCTGATCTCGAACTTCTGACCTTAAGTGATCTGCCTGCCTTGGCCTCTCAAAGTGCTGAGGTTACAGGTATGAGCCACTGCACTAGGCCTATATTTCTATCTATCTTTGTATCTTTTCTTTTTTTTATTTACTTATTCTAGTTGGTTTTACTATACCATATGCTTGTAGTTCAGAGTAAATTAGCTAGCATTCCAACAGCATCTTCTCATTCACAACGTCCACACTTAAGAATTCAGAAAGGTCATATTTCATTGACAAAATATGCAAAATTTGATTCGCCATCTTTAGATTATCTTGTAAATCTGATATTTAAAATTATTTGTCCCTTATTCCTACCATGGATCCTCCATGGAGCAAGTGAGTAAGGTATATGCCATGTTCTAGATATAAAATTCTTTCTTACTATGGCAAGGCATATAAAGAAGTCTCAGTTATGAGTATAGATAAGTTACAATGGGTTTTCTTCAATTTTCATATTGTGTATACCAGTTCACTATAAGTGTCAAGTTTCAGACACCTTGTAGATGAAAAGCAATATATGTGTGAATGTGAGCAGTTAAGAATAAAAACAAAAAAAAAGTTAGGATGCAAAATAAAATTTAAAACACTAACACACACACAAAGCATGACTGCAGGAGAGTTATACCCATCAGATCTGTGATAGAATCTCAAAGTTACAGATTGCAACAAGGAATAGCAAATATACAAACTTCACTTTCTAATAGTGTCTGAGTAAAGGAAGTAAATAAATAATAGAAGAAAAGTGAAAAGAAGTCTTGCAATATTGAATGACATTCATGTGAACAAGCTCCCTCTGTGCTTGAAAAACCAATACTGTTCACATTCCTGAATCACACTAGTCACTTGGACATAAAGCAGGGACTTGATTGTTTCATCTCTTTCCCTTATTTGATTATGTGCCTGTATATTCTGGAGAAGTTCTCAAAAGGAACTATTTTTCCACTCATTTATATCAAATTATATATAATCATGCAAATACAAAGTTCAAGAACTCTAACTTCTAAAAAATAGCAAAACATACACATTTTTATTTCCTCATTTTGACCTTTAAGTATGCATATACTTTAAAGGACATATTTTTAAAATGAATTCATGCTTTGAATGTTTCCTTGAAATCCTCTCTTCTGAATGTGGCTTAATCCATGTTGGTTTTATATCTCAACTTTTCACTGACTATTAGTATCAATAAGGCTATTTCATGCATGTTTACTACTTGAATCTACATAACTTCCTTCTTTTAAGTGTTTTATACTGTATATTTCTTAAGGATATAGTCTTTTATATCATTTTCTGTTTGTAGTCATTAGCCTCATTTTCCTACATTGCTCTATAGTGAATATCACAGTCAACTATTGTCATTAACTAAAGATCCTTTTTGTCTCTTAGAGGCAAGATTAGAAACACAGAGATGCTCACGCTGAGCAAGTGAAAACTGACTCTCTCACACCTTGTGAAAAGGAATTAAAGAGAAAAATCCAATTAGAAACTCTTAGTAGGGGCCAGAAGAAGTAAGGGATTTTATTAGTTATTCTGTACTCACATTGTCAATATAGCATAGAAGAAAATTGTGCATTGAAGAGGCAGATATTTATGAAGTGGTTTACTGGACAATTACTAAAGTTTCTGAGGCCAAAGAAAATGCAAATTATAAGCAATGCTTAATTTGAAATCAGCCTTTATTCTTTAGTCAAACTACCTCTGCATATTCAACATACTAATTTCAGGATCAAAAGTGCTCAATAACAATAACAATTTTTGCAGGTTTTCCCGAAATGTACTGTTGGCAAAGATTCACAGATCCTTATATTTAGTGTTCACTTTCTAGAATTAATTTGATAAAGTAAGAAGAGTACAATGGACTTCTTTAATTGGGGCTCAGCTGAATAGTTGATATTGAATGATTTTTGTATTACAGAACAATTGTACTTTTTCCTCATTACACATTTATAATCTTATAATGCTCAGACTATAATATAATTATTCTTTACAATGTTAATTATAGTGAACATAACACTGTATAATGCAGACATATAGGGTTTTTAAATTTAGGTCTGTAACTTATGTACACAGCTTCCAGAGTTAGTCATATAAATTTCACCCCCTCACCACCAATTATTTTAGTAGATGTGATTATTTAAAACAGCAGAAAAGAGAATGTTTGTTGGCAACTTCCTGTTATTTTATATGCCGTCTCTCATATTCTTTGTTTTTAATGTTTGGCTTACCTTATGTCAGTTTTTTAATAGACATTTGTTACTATAATTTAAATGTTTAAATTTATTCTTTTTTATATTTTTCTATTGATATTATTCTTTGCAATTAAAAATTAAATTAAATTATGATGAATCTTTCTTGCCAGAGTATTATCAATCATGTCATATGTGTTATCACTGTTTCATATCTTTAAGAAGTATGTTGCATGTGGGCTTATGTGTTACTAAAAGTGTTTCCAACTATAGTCATCTGATAATTTAAATCTGATAATTTAGCAAGATATATTTAATTTTAATCTTAGGAAGCTTAAAATTCAAAAGGTAGGAAAACAACTATGAAATAGTAGAAAGAGACCAGGGAGAAAGGCTGAAAGCCAGGAGGTGGCAATGTCATAGAATTGAAGACAGATTGAGATACTAAAGTTAACATAGGGAGAAGAGAAGTGTTCTCTTTGGATCTCAAATGAGGAATGACAGATATATTCATGGTGCAGATTGTAGGGTTATGCTTGGATTGAGGAGAACACTTGTTTCTATAAGACAGGAAGAGAAAGGAAGAATAAATGCAGATAGTGATTCACTAGCTGGCAGTAAGGTGGGGAATGGAAGTGAAACTGACCCAGTTGTCCCACAGAGCTAATGTTTGTGTTTTCTTTGAATAAACATAGAAATTGGCCATCCTCCTCTTAAAATTTGAGACAGTTATATTTGTCTCATCTGAGTTTCATTCTTAGTAATGCAACCATCATGCCTCCCAGATAGAATCAAGGAGCCGAAATGCACCAGATCACTGCATTTGGATGGTAAGACTCCAAATCTTTCCCCGATCATGATTACCTAACCAACCACCTGCTTCCTGTTAACCAAATCTTCTTCCTTACCTCTCCCTAATTCCTGTTTTTCCACATATGGTTACATTCCTTCTCTGCTATATAAACCTTTAATTTTAGTCAGTCAGGAAGATGGATTTGATAATGATCTCCCATATCCTCAGCTGTAGCACCCACTTAAAGCCTTCTTTCTTGGCAATACTCATTTTATCAGTGATTGGCATTTGGTGTGGCAAGCAGCAGGACCTAGACCTAACCCCTGGTGTTTCAATAACAGAAGCAGTTCTTGCCTAATTATTTTATTTGCTGAGAATAAAAAGAGAAAGGGGTTAGGTTTAGAACCTAAGGTGACAGATGCGGACAGAGAGAGAAATAAATGACTATGTATAAAAAAAGAGATGAACAAACACCTATAACATTCTGGTTGAGTATAGAAACAATGGCTTTCAAGTCATAACGATGTTTATATTTTTATTTTGCAATACTTAATAAAATGAAGTTAAAAATGGAAGAAAAATTGTTATTTGAATAGATTTAAAGTTTTGTAATTTTGGAATATGTCTGGAAAAAAGAAAGAAAGGTAAATAAAAGTCCTAAAAAGAGGGTTCTTTGGCCAGGCACAGTGGCTTACACCTGTAAACCCAGCACTTTGGGAGGCTGAGGTAGGTAGATCACAAAGTCAGACGTTCAAGACCAGCCTGGCCAATATGGTGAAACCCCGTCTCTACTAAAAATACAAAAATTAGCTGGGCATGGTGGCACGCACCTGTAGTCCCAGCTACTTGGGAAGCTGAGGCAGGAGAATCGCTTGAACCCAGGAGGCAGAGGATGCAGTGAGCCAAAACCATGCCACTGCACTCCAGCATGGGCAACAGAGGAAGACTCCATGAAAACAACAACAAAAAAGGATTTTCAAAGTAGTAGACCATAGGTTTTAGATCTAAAATAGAAAAAAAAAAGTACCAGGAAGATATGGCTAGACCAAGAGGACATAGAGGGATAAAGGAAATTGAGCCCTTAATTAAAAAAAAAAAAAAATCAAAAGAGTAAGAATGAGGAAAAGAAAAGAAGAACATGGATACGAGGAAAGTGAAGTGTTAGATTTTAAATTTGTAAATGTCTAACAGATGCAATTGATGCCAAGTTTCTGAAATGCCTATTACAATGAGTTACTGAAGCAGAATATTAGTAAATATCATTTAAAATGAAAAATAATTTCTTAAAAGTTTGTTGGCTGAGATAACCACAGCCCAATTGATAGTGGGGGTGGGAGGAGCAATGAAATAACAGGAAAATGAATCCATATATAAAAGTTCCTTATCGGTCAAAGAATTGTGGTAAAGAAGTGGTTGCATCCAGCAAATGATGAATGAGGGGAAAAAAAAGACAATAGCAACAACAACAAAACATCTCATTTTTAATGTTTTAATTTATTATTTTAATTTTTGTCATGGGTCCTTTCATATTTTACGAATAATTTTGAAAATATTTATTCTTTATTATTCTACATTGCCATTAGATATATTTGTTAAAGGACTTTTACAAAACTTTGGAAAGTACAAAGTTGGCTGTGATTTAAAAAAAAAAATTCCTTATAAAATAAGCACGGACCCACTGCTGAGAGTCATGAGTATGCTCATTCTATGGTTAGGAATAACTGACTAGGCATTAAAGCTAGCAATAGTCTCATGTTTACTTCTTTTCATCTTGTAAAAGGCAATTTTTATGGTGTTGTATATGTTAATTATATCATTTACAATTATTTATCTTCCTTAATTAGTAAAGCTACAAAAACAACTCTAAGTTTAGATTGTATATGTCTTATTGTATATGACTTACAGGAGAAAAAAATTACGTTCACACTATACAAATAAGTATGTTCTTACTGCTTAGAGGCGTGTGTTATCGCCTTTGCGGGTTTTGCCCAAAAATAGAGACAAGTGTGCTGACAAACTTTTACTTATGTCTCTTCTTTTAAAAATGCTTTAATTTGCCTTGGTAAACAGAAAAAATCTCACACCTGCTGAATTGAAAATGTCTTTTGAGGACAGATATATGTGTTTTTTTCTATTATATTTTATTTTATATTTATATTAAATATAAATATATTATATTTATATTTTATTGCATTTGTTTATTGCTTCTTTGTGTTTGATGTGTGTGTGTGTGTGCATGTGCTGTAAATTTTCTCTTTATAGAAATTTTAGCAGAGAGATATGGTGTAACTCGTGATATTTACACTTAATTGTCAAGATTAAGATGTTAATTTGGAGGGGTGAGATTGTCATTGGACAATTTTCTTTTCCTTTCAAAGTATTTGTATAGTAATTTTTCAGATGGGCTTAGATTTTCAGAAAACGTGTCTCTATTTCTTCAAAGCAACCACACTTTCTGGCATAATCCACAATACTTTCAAACCTTTGTCCTCAAATCAGTAGACAGAAATGTTCATGCAAAATTTTGAAAATATGTATTAATTATCATTGTGTTAAATGATTATTTTTGTATTTTATTGTTTTATATTAAGAATGGAAAACTAAGTAAACATACTGAAAAGAAATAGTATGTTTTTATCTAATTTATGTAATTATCTAATTTGCTAACTTACATGACCATGCAAGAATTGAGAATTATATTTCACACATGAATAAACCAATGATTAGAAAATTAATGTGATTCTCCAATGAGAAGGGAATTTACATCAGCTTTTTCACTACAACATGTCTCCTAATATTTGGAATATGGCTAACTCCTAGGACTATAGAAATGGTAGGAATCCAATTCTGAAACTTAATTATTTCTTAAGGAAACTGGCCCAAGAGTCCCATAGACAGTTATTTTTGGATAAACATAGAAATTGGCCCTTCTAGTCTTAAAAGCTTGAGTGGGCAGATCAAAAGATCAAGAGATTGAAACCATCCTGGCCAACATGGTAAAACCCCGTCTCTACTGAAAATACAAAAATTAGCTGGGCATGGTGGCATGCACCTGTAGTCCCAGCTACTTGGGAGGCTGAGGCAGGAAAATTGCTTGAACCGAGGAGGTGGAGGTTGCAGTGAGCCAAGATCTTGCGACTTCACTCTAGCCTAGTGAAGAAGCGAGACTCCATCTCAAAAAAAAAAAAAAAACTGCTCGAAACTTGTATTTGCTTGTATTTGCTTTATCTGAGTTCCTTCCTCAGGGAAGGACCTTTAGGGCTCTCACACTTAGTATCAACAAACTGAAATCAGATCACCACAGCAGAGCTGGACTCCACATTTACTGTGACTGTGTCTTTGCCCCTCCAGGTTCCTGTTTTCTTATTCATTGTTATATTTTTTTTGCCTGCTATATAAACTGCTAGTTTTAGTCAGTTAGGGAGATGTTTGAGACTGAGGTCCTATTTTCTTGACTGCAGCACCCAATTATAGCCTTCTTCCTTGGCAATACTTATCATCTCAGTGACTGGCTTACTGTGTGGTGAGCAGCAGGACCTAGACCAAATCCCTGGTGTTTTGGTAACTCTATATGAAACCAGCTTCTGGTCTGTACATTTCACAATTGCCAAATTCAGCATGTCATATTGTTCTGTGGTCTACTAAGAAATAAGTTAGTGTACACAAATCCCATTGTTCAAATTGCTAGAAAACTTGAGGATTACATATACATTTCTTCAGTAATGGTCCAAAACATTAAAAAGATTGATCCTAGGTGAGTCTTGATTTTTTAAAAAATCCATTATTGTTATACTGAACATCTCTTGTTAGAAAATGTGCTCTAAGAATGAGTGACTATTGATCTCTTCTGAACAATTACATCAGAGTATAAAATTAACCTAGGATTAACATGCCCATTACAAGTTTCAAATGACTCAATTATTCTCAACCATCTTTTATAACATTTATTTATGGATATTTCCCAACATACCAAAATGTTGAGAATTTGACAATAAAGACACATATACTCAGTACCACTTCTGCCTTAAACATTTCGTTATACTTATTCTATCATAGAACTTCCCTCTACCCATTTTTTTTTTATTTGAGGCAGGGTCTCACTCTGTCACCCAAACTGGAGTGCCATGGTACAGCCTTGGCTTGCCAAAACCTTTGTCTCCCAGGTTCAAGTTATTCTCCTGCCTCTGCCTCCCAAGTAGCTGGGATCACAGGCGTGTGCCACCAGGCCCAGCTAATTTTTTCATTTTTGATAGAGATGAGGGTTAACCCAGTTGGCCAGGCTGGTCTCGAACTCCTGACCTCAAAGGATCCTCCCACCGTAGACTCCCAAAGTGCTGAGATTACAGCATGAGCCACCACGCCCAGCCCATTCTTTTGTCACTACACAAGCCATCTTATTTTTTTGATTTATATAGAAAATTGTTTAGGTATCAGTATACTTCCTTCTAAATCTTTTGTTTTGCATATCATTAATCAGAGTTCACTATTCTATTTTGTATACAATGAAATATAAAATTTTATAAGCATATGCTGAGTTTTGACAAATGTATAACTAGATAATGCATGTAACCTATGTAATCCAAACACCTATATGGAACCATCATCCCAGAATGATTGTCCATGACAATGTCTAGTAACATTCTGCCTCCATCTCACCATATGCAACAATGAACTGATTCTTTTTTCACTGATAGGATTCACGACTCATTATCCTAAAATATGACTGGTCATATTGTGAAGAACAGAATTTGCTAGACCAAAATATGTCCTTTTGGCATAAAGACTATTTTGAATTGGTTATTTTAAGAAACGCAGATACATAAAAAGCTCAAAAATGTTACCCTTTTTTAAGAGAAATTTAAACCTATAAAAGAAATCTCCATTTGTAAGAGTATTTCCTTCTCTGCACCACAAAGAGAAAGATGACTAAATTACTAGACAGTTCTAATCAATGCAAAAGGTATTTTAAATCCTAAATTAAAGGCTTAAATCTGCAAGACAAACATTACTCTTGTAACACAATGCTTTTACTAGTCATTTTGCCTTAAGTAGACCTTTTTCCACACCCTGCTTCAGAAAATGATAGTATTTAAGCCTGAAGGCAAAGCTACTTCTCTGAGATCTCCTCTAGAGATTTGCTCATTTCTCTGGGCACCTCCCATATATACAGGAAGAATGAATGTTATAAAACTTCTGTTTGTTTTTCTTTTATTAATCTGTCTTTCATTACAGGAGTCTGTCCCTACTAAAAAGTATAGAAGATAGAGAGAAATTATTTATTCTTCCCTACAATATTGAGGGTCTGTGTCAAGGAACAAAAAACTTCTCTTCCGGAGTCCACAAGGGGCGTGGTTTAAAGGCAGGAATTTCCCAGCGCCACACCTCCATCCATGCCTCCATTGAGGAATCTAGAGTTCTTTGCCTGACTTTCCTGGGCGGGCCAGGTGGAAAATCCAGGAGAGCTTCTTTGTTCAAAAAGCCCAGGAAGAGCTCTGGGAGGATGAGGCTCTGTTAGGGCCTAGCAGCCAATCAGCAGCCAATCCAGTATCAGAGTCAAAGATCAATTACTCCAGGGGAAGTTTGAAAGACCTCCTCTCTCTTCTCTCTGTCTCTCTCTCTCTCCTCTCCTCTTCCCCCTGCCAGCTCCACCCCGCCTCTACCTAATAAATAACTTCTCTGCTAAACTCCTTGGGTCCACGGTATTTATTTGAATGGTAAGCTCAACGGGCCTCCAGGGCCCCTTCCCTGTCGGGGACCGGCACGTCTGCCAGGAGGCTCCCGGCCTGCGGGAGGCCTCACCCCAACTCGGAGATGTTCACAACCTGGAGGAGAGAGTGCGCGGAAGAGAAGACAAACAGACAGACAGACAGACAGTGGGGTCTGGAG